>JBAIZL010000004.1:49261162-49416162 GCA_036971475.1 Prosapia bicincta
GTGCGTTTTACGTTACAGGCTCTCATTTACACGTTCTATATTCTCGTCGAAATAGTTGAGAAAACGTTATTTGGAATCTGTTAGGTTTTATACCTGAGTTTCGAGTATTTATAAGGTAGCAATAATCCTAATAACAAATTAACCACCTAAACAATTTCAACTAATATTTATACATCTGTTTAACAAAAACGTGCTCAAGACACAATTTATATTTAAACTTTTCTGTAATGACATTGGGAAAATACAACCGTGTTACTAGCCTTGGTGTGAGGTTTACTCAAGACTGTAAATAAACATAAAAGTGAAAGATTCAACAATATCCAAGACACCCTTTGAGATTAAGGAGTTTTACCTTTGGGGAAATATACTACAATTTTAAGTAATCACGCATGCCAAAGTTTGTGACAGATTTTGAACTCATAGTATAAGTGTATTTAAAAGAAAACTGAACGCAGATAAGTTTTTATTATTAATAATTTTTTTTTTATTAGCGAAAGAGATAGGTATGTTCTTATTTATAAAAGAGTCTTTTTTACTTGTTAGAGGAAGACGTTTAGTGACAGAGAGAATACCTGTAGCATGATTCTACTTTGCATTGTCGCCTCAAAAGTCCAATTTAACTCCAAATACTCATTTCCACAAACGTAGTAGAAAATATTCTTTAAAAGTGAACGGATTATACATAAAATTTATCCATAAGAAATACAACCCCGCAAAGCCTTATTATTTATTTATTTTTTAGATGATAATACCTCTAATAATACTAGTGACCATTCATCTGGTTAGGTCACAACTAAATGAAATTAGGTTTTCGTAGTTTTTACTAATCGCATATTTTCTGGTAGAATACCAAATTCGTTACAAACACATAATTTTTCATTTTGCCCACCTAACCACATCTTCTAACCGGCTTCATTAAGTACAGTGAATCATACTGAGGTTAGGAATGCAACACCATCTATCCCAGCGCGCTCTGGGAAACTCATAACACAAACCGCACTCAACGCCGTCCCCTTATCTCCATTCAATTTCGCGTGTCAATTAGTTCGGTCCAACTGCGTCATAGAGTTAATTTCGACGAGACGCCGGTTCTAAATACACAGATGTTTGCGCAGGCACATTAGCGAAATGTAAATAATGATCAATTATTAAAGCGCTGAGCCTCAAAGCGATTTTTAATAACAAAGGCGACATTTAAGACACATCATTAACATTTAATGAAATACGTAGTGTAATGGGTAGGACACTTGAGAAAGGGTTGCCTACAGAGACAAAACTCTTGGTACAGTAGGAGTTCTACAGAGACGTAAATATATAAACATTCTTGGGGAGAATCACGTTAGGTTAAGCAAGGATTTAGTTCAGATCGCACTAAAAACGTTAGAGAATAAAGGACGCTCACAAATGGAGCCTTACTTACGTTACGATCCAAAAGGTTTGAGCGTATAACACTGCAACTTACCTAAACACACAAATACAAAATCGCATTAGTATTTTAAATAGATTTACAATCGCAAAGATTTAAGACAGTTATTACATTAGACAAGAATAATAATTACATTACATTAGAAAAATAATTTATTTTTATTTGCAGAAATGCATATATTGTAAAGTACAGAACCGAACACGTGAATAAAGTAAGACACACTAATGCACAGATCTTAAAACCATACTGATTGATTTCAGTATTACATAATTCTTGAATTTTGTAGTTCTGTGAAACTTAATCACTTTTACATTAGTTTATAACAATCCGAATTTTATAGCCCACAATTTTCAAAAAATAGGATACAAAATAGCATACAAACCTAATAACAATTTGCAATACCAAATACAACACGACACCAACAACAAAAATAAACTACAAGCACCAGGCGTATACAATTTAAACTGCGCAAACTGCAACAAATTCTACAATGGGCAAACAGGTCGCAGCTTCAAACAAAGAGTCGAGGAACACAAACAGAACACCAACTCAGCATTCGAAAATCACATAAAAGAAACAGAACACAAATACACAGACATTTACCATAACCTAGTAATCTTTCACATCAACAGAAAAGGACCACATTTCAACACATTAGAACAATATGAAATTTACAAACACACAAAGTACAAACATATTAAACGAACAAACACAATACAAATCACACATACTCTTTGATACTTTTGAAAACCTGCTCTTTAAAACCGTCACCGCTTAACCTAACAACAATTCCAAGCAGAAGATCGCCACGGATCAAAAACATTCTGTCTCGGTAAGTTTTTTACAAATTTACAAAACATAAAGGTTCGGATAGACATAACCTAATGTTAAAGTAATTAATATTATATAATGTTTCATACTGTAGTTGTACTGTATTTCATTTTGCTATTGCATTATATTGTTATACTCTATTTCACTGTTATATGCGAGTAGGTACGAAATTGATTTATAGCCTCTTCATAACTCAATCGTATACCAGTCAAGACATTTATTTTTATGCAGGCCATTGAAAATAGTCTTCAAGGAATTTTACTCCGTTCAATTGCGTTTACGATTAAACTCTGTAACTTTATGTCCAATTTGACTTACCTTACGATAAATCTTGACCTACAATAGACTTCATCTACGTCACAATGTAAGCGACACTGCCAACACGATACGAAACTTATAAAACATCCAAACAGAATTCTTATAGCAGAATCGTTATTTCCGTTTAAAAATGTAAACCGATGAAGTAGGAGTAGCTCAACTTTATAATAAAAGATAGATAAAGTTTATAAAGAAATAAGTTTTAATGGAGTTAGTAAAAACTTGCGGTTTTAATACCCGTCGAACTCTGGTTCGGTGAAAGAGTTTAACTTGTTTTGAATAGAGATAAACCGGAAGAAAACAAGAAATGAGAAAAACAATATACTTAACGTTGGACAAGGAAAACCTTTCTTCCGTAATACACATTAGCTGGATTGTTTAGCCTTTACATATATTTATGTCTGACACAGGTTTTTTTTCATTAACTTTACATTGTATCGTTAATTAAGAACATGTTACTAGTTTTCGATATTTTATTTCTTATTGACTTTGAATATAGATATCATCTAATCTTTGATATAAGGTTGTTGATAAAATCTACCCAAGACGATATTTTGCACATCTGCCACTCATCCTTGATTTACTTTTCTTGTAACCCCTCCCACCAGGACAATGATGGGTTCACATTTTTATGAAGCACATATAGGAAGGTCTACCTTGGACTAGCAATCCTGCGCAAGAGAACTCTCGCTATATATATATATATATATATATATATATATATATATATATATATATATATATATATATATATATATATATAAGTTAAATAAACATTTTATGTGAACATTTCATAATTAAATGCGTGCTAGGAAAATTCCTGCTTACGCAGCTTTAGTATTATATAGGTGTGAGAACAGAGCCCCGGCAGTGTGTAAGTCGCCTCTGTATCGCACAGACGTTTTCCACTCCGATTGAGTGCATATCAATTGTATTGTTTTATTAAGTAAAATTAATGTAACAGTTTTCTAAATTAATTGTTTATTAAATTCAAAGGTTTGTTAAAAATAAAAATCATTTTTAAAAACCTTTCTTGCTTAATATAAAACGTAACTGGCGCAGTCGGTAGGACATCTCGGGAAAATTAATGAACATAATTTTTTTTCGATTTCAATCGTTAACCGAGATACTGCAAAAACGCGATTCGTTACAGAGTGCATATCTGTAACGACATCAAGAAAACGGTAGGACACCTCAAGGAAGTTAACGAATATAACGTCCGTCGGTTTTAACCGTTAATTGAGGAAACCTTAAGTAGAGTGAATATCTACAACCACTTAATAGAGCGCATATCTATTAAGAACACGAGCGAATATCGTGTAGGTGAAAAGTGAAAAGTGAAAATTGTTCAAATGAGCAAAGTATTTTGGATCAACTTGTAAGTAGATCTTAAGATATAGAATTAAGAAAAAGTAGAGTAAATACTTTTTAATTTTATATAATTGATTTTTAATTTTATTATTTTAAAGAAAATAATATTTTAAAATGGCAACGCCAACATTAAAGAAGGAATATCTAGACATGATTCCTGAGTATAGTGGAGAGCCCACTATGCTCCACAGATTTATTTCTATATGTGACAAAGTAGTAAGTAAGTTTTATGTAAGCGAAAATCCAGAGGATTTTCAAAATGAATATTTATTTTCTTCTATACTAGCTAAACTAAAAGGCCAAGCATTGGAAATGGTTGTAAACTCAAATTCATATAATTGGTATGAGGTTAAAAAAGTATTATTAACCAGCTATTCAGACAAAAGAGATTGTTTTACCTTAAATTTAGAAATGGCTGAGTTAAAACAAGAGCATAACGAATCACCTTTTAAATTTTATGAAAGAATTCAAAAACTATTAAATTTACAAATTTCATTTTTTTTAATAAAGAGCCACAAAGACAATTGGCCAAAGATGTTTTAATAGAATATGTTCAGAAACTAGCTTTAAGAGTTCTCCTTAGAGGTTTACATGAACCTGTAGGATCGCTAATGCGAACCAAAAATCCAGATTCTCTTAGCGAAGCACTTAATATGCTTACTAACGATTTTCAATTTAAAAATAACAAATTATTTCAAAATGTTAAACAGAACATTCCACCTAGGGCCCCACAATACCCGCCTATTCGCAAACCCCTTCCTAACAAACAAACCTTCCAAAATTATAGGCCCAACTACCAAAATAATCCTAACCAATTTACTAAACCTAACTCATACGTGCAGCAAAATCAACAACCGAGACAGTCTAACAACTACACACCATTAAAAGTTCATCAAAAATTTGAACCAGAACCAATAAGCATTTCCACACGTCAAACAGGGAACACAATTAGACAAAATAGACTTTATCAGATGACAGGGAAACCAATAGAGGAGGAAAATTACGATCAAACTATGAATCGATTGACTGAACAAATGACTAACTCTTATCTGACCGAACAAACAGATTATGAACCGCAAGAGGACCCTGACAGCTACATAGACTTTGATGATTCCCCGCAAGAGGAAAACGCATGCGGATTCACTCAAGAGGACAATCATACCCAAAATCATTTTTTAGGACTAACCACATTAAAAAGACATTTTCCATAATGCATATAGAAGACGACACAAACGAACTACCGTACATCCACGATCCCAAGACCAATTTAAAGATGCTGATTGACACTGGAAGTACGAGATCATTTATTAAAAAATCAATAGCTTTCCAATTTTTCAAAAACACTCTAAAACAAGAGCCATTTGAAGTGAGTACAGCTCATGGAGTATCAAAAGAAAAATACAGTTGTACGCTACCACTCTTAGGAAAAGAAACAACCAAATTCTATTTATTTGATTTCCATAAAGATTTTGACTTACTCCTTGGATTAGATAACATAAAAGAATTAAAAATTAATTTAAATTTTGTGAATGATAAATTGATATTTCGCAATAAGCAAATGCCGATTAAA
This sequence comes from Prosapia bicincta, assembly GCA_036971475.1. Lineage (NCBI taxonomy): Eukaryota > Metazoa > Arthropoda > Insecta > Hemiptera > Cercopidae > Prosapia > Prosapia bicincta. The sequence continues at coordinate 49,266,679 of JBAIZL010000004.1, forward strand.
TATTTTAACACAGAAGAACAAAATAATAATAATAATAATAATAATAAAATTAAAAGCGAATGTCAGGAACAGAAAGCAAAAAAGGGAACAAGTTATGTTATACAAGCCCGCGCTAGCCAAACGATTAAATTTAGAATACAAAATATTCAAGATGGAGAAGGACTCTTACCATACAAAAACTTAAATGGATTAGAAATTCCGCAGTGTATAGTCTCAGTACACAAGGGAGAAGCCTACTGCCCTATAATAAACAACACAGAAGTAAATGTAGAATTAACAGTAAATGAACCATTAGAATTAAAATCTTTAGAAGAATACAATATCCTTAGACCTGATGCAATGCAAACGAACGCTAATTTCAATTTATTAGACTATAAACAAAAAAATTCGAGAAGGAAAAATTTAGATTTATCAAAATTTAGAATGGAACATATGAACTCGGAAGAAAAATCCGCTATAACAAGTTTAATAAAAGATTATGCAGATTTATTCCATATTGAGGGAAACGATTTAACTTTTACCAACCAAATAAAACATGTTATTAGGACTACTGATGAAATTCCCGTATACTCCAGAAATTATAGATATCCAGAGATTTACAAGAACGAAATTAATAAACAAACTGAGGACATGCTTGAACAAGGAATTATTAGACCTTCAAATTCTCCATGGAACTCTCCTGTCTGGATTGTACCCAAAAAACAAGACGCTTCTGGCAAAAGAAAATTTCGATTAGTAATAGATTTTAGAGGATTAAACAAGAAAACAATTGACGATAAATTTCCCTTGCCAAACATTACCGACATATTAGATAAATTAGGACGATCTCAGTATTTTACAACTTTAGATTTAGCCTCGGGATTTCACCAAGTAGAAATGGATAAAAATAGCATAGAAAAAAACAGCGTTTTCAACAGAAACGGGACACTATGAATTTTTAAGAATGCCATTTGGACTAAAGAATAGCCCTTCTACATTTCAAAGAATTATGAATAACATTCTGAGAGGAATCCAAAATGAAACATGTTTAGTTTATTTAGACGATATTATAATTTACTCCACTAGCCTCCAAGAACATATACAAAGACTTAAAGAAGTATTCGACAGATTACGCAAAGCCAACTTTAAAGTACAGCTGGATAAAACAGAATTTTTAAGAAAAGAAGTAGCGTATCTAGGGCATGTTGTTACACCGGAAGGCGTAAAACCTAACCCAGCAAAGATTTTGGCAATCAAAAACTATCCAATACCCAAAACCACCAAACAAATTAAAGGATTTTTAGGACTAATAGGCTATTATCGAAAATTTATTAAAAACTTCGCCAAGATAACAAAACCGTTTACTAACTGTTTAAAGAAAAATGCAAAAATAAATATAGAAAATCCAGACTTCATTGAATGTTTTGAAACATGTAAAAATATACTGACTAATGAGCCCCTTCTACAATACCCAGATTTTGAAAAGGAGTTTACTCTAACAACAGACGCTAGTAATTTTGCACTAGGAGCAATTTTAAGCCAGGACAAAAATGGAAAGGACCTTCCTATAGCGTATGCCAGCAGAACTTTAAATGACAGCGAAACTAATTACTCCGCGATTGAAAAGGAATTATTAGCAATCGTATGGTCTACCAAACACTTCAGGCCTTATTTATTTGGAAGAAAATTTAAAATTTATACAGACCATAAACCTTTACAATGGTTATTTTCAGTTAAAGAACCAAATTCCAAGCTTTTAAGATGGAGATTAAAACTAGAAGAATATGATTATGACATAAGATACAAAAAAGGCAAATTAAACCAAAACGCCGATGCTTTATCTAGAATACTATTGAACGTTACTGATAAAAGGTCAACAAACACCCAACACACTGTAGAACCAGACCTTGAATTATCTCCAGCGAACTTACTGAGTCGTTACTTCCCGGAATTGAATGAAGATAATGAGTCTATGGTCGTACAACTCGACGCAACAGATAATGCCAACTTAGAGTACGATCAAGAAAGTGACAGTCAAACCGTGCATTCCAACTTCGAAGGGAACACCCAAATTGAAATACCAATTTCCGACGAACCTGTAAACTTTGGGAGAAATCAAATATTTTTGTCATTAGTAAAATACGAACCAAAGAAAGTAAAAATTATAAAACTATTCGGAACTTCAAAAATTCGTTTAATGGTCGAAATATCAGAAAATAACTTTAAAGAAGACATAGTTAACTTTGTAAAATCATATTTGGTACCCAAAATAAAATATAATCTATATTTTGAAGACGATTTTTACGAGAAATTTGCATCATGCGTAGCCAAAAATTTCAAACAAACTGAATTAAATTTGGTTAAGTGTAATAACAAACTCTTAGACCTAACTTCGGAAGAAGATACCTTAGAAACGATAAGTAATTATCATGTCAGCAAAACCAATCACCGAGGGATACAAGAAACATACGAACAAATTAAGCGAAGATATTATTGGCCTAATTTAAAATCACTAATCCAAAATTTCATAAATCTGTGTGACATATGTCAAAGAACCAAATATGACAGAATCCCCTTACAATTAGAGATGAACTTGACGCCTACAGCTGCAAGGCCTTTCCAGATAATTCACATCGACACTATCTCTTTAGAAAAGAATGCGTTTATCAGCATTGTCGACAGTTTCACAAAGTATGCTCAAGCTTATCGCTTGGGAAGCTCTCAAGCTACAGAGATTGCAGACAAGTTATTAGATTACTTTGCGCAGTTCTGCTTACCAACAGTTATTATCTCAGACAATGGAACGGAGTTTAATAACAGGATTGTGAAGGAGATATTAGACCTGCATAAAATCAAAATCCATTTTATCAGTACACAAAACCCCCAATCAAACGGATTATGTGAAAGATTTCATTCCACCTTAATAGAACACATAAGGCTGTTAAACAATCAAATCGAATTTAAAAAAGACAGTATAATTAAGAAAGTCAAATATGCTATAATTGCCTATAACAATAGCATTCATTCAGTCACAAAATTAACGCCGTGCGAAGTCTTATTTGGACACATAAATTCAAACTCTTTATTAGATATAGATTTAGAAAAACAAATTGTAAATGACTACGTTTTAAACCATAAGGAAAAAACAAAAATACTTTACGAAAACATTAGGGATAGCAATCAAAGAATTAAAGAAAAAGTTTTAGAAAAAAGGAATGTAAACAAAGAACCACTTCCAGAAATACCATCTGAAGTTCATATAAAATCAGTTCAGAAGCAAAGCAAAACTAAAAACAGATATAGCAAGGAAGAAATAGCTTCGATAGATAAAGAAAGAAAAACTGGAAAAATAAAGCCTAGACATCATAACACAAAAGACAAAATACATTTGTCGAAAATTAAAAGGCCTAAGAAGATAAAAAATGTAATTAATGACCAAAATCCTTCTTGTTCATATTCGACACAATCAAATTAAAATCCCTACCATACCTTTGTCCACTAGTTCTATGCAAGAAACTTTATTAAACTTTTAAACAACATTGTTTTAATTAATTGTATGTGTTACAAACTTTTGTAATTAATTAAATGATATGTAACTAATTATGGTAATAAATATTGTTAATTATTTGAAATATGTTAATCACAAAAAGAAATGTAATTGAAGAAAATTAGAAACTATACTCTTAAAGAGATAACAAAACAAAAAAGAATTCTTATAAACTGACTAGAATCCTTATCAAATCTATAACAGGCAAGTTGAATGTAAATGATGGTAAAAATTATGAAAAATTATATAAAACTTTTATTGTAATCAATGTAAATTTTGTAGAACAAAAATTAGATTCTGATAACAATTGTATATGTTATAAACATTTTGTATCTATCCTATGATAGAAAAGACTCATTATAAATTATATTAATCAATTCCAAATACTTTTGCTCAGTTGAATTATAATGAACAGAAAATTAGACTGTAAAATGCCCATCATCAAAAACAATAAGGCCTACAAACTACGAGGATACTGCGTTGGAAATCGCAGACAACCAATTTAACTGGATCTTGGAAATCAACCTTTGCCTGGTGACTTTCTCCAGTGAAGAGGACTTCAACCCATACCGAAAATTGCCCTTTACGGAGGCCTATTCAGCAGCTTATATACTTCGCCCTCATCAAGAAGATGAAGAGGACCTCAACCGATGCCGAAACTTCGCCAACCCCCGAAGTTCTCTTTAGGGATGGAGGAGTTATATAAACATTTTATGTGAACATTTCATAATTAAATGCGTGCTAGGAAAATTCCTGCTTACGCAGCTTTAGTATTATATAGGTGTGAGGACAGAGCCCCGGCAGTGTGTAAGTCGCCTCTGTATCGCACAGACGTTTTCCACTCCGATTGAGTGCATATCAATTGTATTGTTTTATTAAGTAAAATTAATGTAACAGTTTTCTAAATTAATTGTTTATTAAATTCAAAGGTTTGTTAAAAATAAAAATCATTTTTAAAAACCTTTCTTGCTTAATATAAAACGTAACTTATATATATAGTCAAAGGATTACTGGGAATTAAAACAACATTAATTCATTATTATATGTGTACCCGATGAAGTAAAGCGATTGACCCACCAAAACCCAAGGCGAAAGAAGATGGCTATCTTTTCTGTATATAGTAATTTATATACAAACATAGTGTACGTATAATTTTAGTATAAAAATGCTATTAACCTATAAGAGTATTAACCTAAAGTATAAATTCAGTAAACTGAAACCTATTACAGCTGTAAGGAAGGGGTAAACCAGTCCGTATGGAAACTCACAACTTTGAAATAGACTTTCTTACCGGAGCCACAAATAGGGTTACACAAGGTAAAACAATGTACACAACGAGCAGCATTAGCAAAGGGACAAGGCGCCCCATGGTACTGTAGCCCCGGATATCCATAATATTAGGCGTGTCCATGAGCATGGTCTATTGTACAGGGTGTGTATTAACTTTTCCGATTTCAATAAGGTATATAAGAATAACAAAGCGACATGCAATGGAAATTATTTTATTACTGGAAAGTACATAGTATGCTGTTTTAATTTACTTGGTTTTGAAAATGATATTTTCTATGTATGTACACCTCCTTCAGGTAACCCATAGAAAAAATCGCATAGGGTTGAATCAGGCGATCTCTGGAGCCACCCAATGTCACCTCGCAAAGAAATGAAACGATGCACAAATTTGTTTATGTGTTTTCATTTAACTCTTGGACTATCTGTACAAATAGTATGGACTCTATGCAGTATTCTGCAGACAATCCATGTGAAACGGCGTGTATGCAAACAGAACGCGGGGAAATTTAAGCCCGCAATCTATTCACGTTTCCCGGTGATGTTGTCCTACTTCGGCATTCTGGTTTACTTTTTAATGCCGATGATGTTGCTCTGAAATTTGATATCCATTTTCTAATTGTTGATACTGTGGGGATGGCATCATGATGACGAATAACGAAAGAAATACGAAATGCACGCTGTGTTCTGATCACGGATCTGCCATTTGCGAATAAACTCATCCACTACGAACGCAAGATGTTGTCCTGACCAAGCCATTGCTCACGCATGTAATGACGAGTCCTGAGATACCAGCCCGACCATTTTATCTCCTCTGGTGTTCGAGGAACAGGAAAAGGAAATCGGAAAGGTTAATATGAAATGCCCTCTATATCGGTGTAATGGAAAATACCTTAACCATAAAATATACTACAAAGCAAGGAAACACATCGTGTTTGTATTTCAGTCAAATATAAGTTACTCTTTTGATAAAACTTTCGCTAGGATTTATATTCTCCATGGGTTCATATTAAGATGGAAGTGCTCTGAAGCGCGTCAGAAGAGAGTGGGACAATGCTAGGAATGGAAGGTAATTATGGTATAGGAATATAAATAGGAATATCAAAATAGGAATATAAATTACCTTCAGTGTGATATATCAGTGCGGATTCGGGCGTTGAGCGTGAAAAAGTGAATAAAAATACAGTTAATAGAATTATCTTGGTGATAATTTAATGACTAAAAATGTATATTTAACGAATTCAAGTGAACTTGGTTTTTAAGTACCAATAGAAGTTATAGAGGTTGTCTTTTTAAAATAAAAATAAAAAATATAATACATTATCATTATTATAAATGCACAATAGTAAGATATACTCAAATATAGGTTAATATTTTTTTATTAGCTGATAAACAATACTCTATAAATCAACATTTTAACTTAATAAATAACGATCAAGAAAGTAACATTTGATATTGGTAATATAACTTAACTTTTGTTATAATTAAATTTATATTTTAATGTTATTTATTTACCTCACCTATTTAATGTCCCACCTTCAGATTTATAATGAATTAACAATCTTATAAATTTTTAAACATCACTTGCATTTATTCTCTTCAATTAACTCTACACATTATTCCAAATTTATATTAATATTTTGCAGTGACAGGATTGATATCTTAACTAATATTACAATGATAAAAGGTGGACTTCTGAGGTTTTAGATTTCTAATAAAATAACATAACAAAAAAACAGTATTAAAATTTTATTCTTGCTCTCGGGTCGCTATTACGGGAACTTTGCTTTTTAAATTAGAAATGGTGAAACTAGAATAATATTTATAAATTTTGATGAAATTAAAATTGTTCTGAACTTTAATAAAATTTAGATGTATGATGGCTACACTTATATTAAATTAATACTTATTGTTCTGAAGAGCTCCTGGAATCTTGGGCTTGGTTATTACCTTCTGCATTTACACTAGACACACACAAAAAAAACTTACTTCTTAATATTTTCAAAAAAAACTTTTACGTCGCACTTTTTAAATTTTACTTATAAAAAAAACTCTTTACTTAATTTAATCAATCTCTCCCTTTACAACACTTCCGTCCTGGTCCCCACCAATCTGCCTGCCTCCTCTGAGACTCTCCTCAAACTTCCTCCTAACTTCCTCGATCATTTAGTTTTTATTGAAAAATCTAATCTTTTCCACTACCACAATACCTTCTTTGTAAGTTTCCCACAGTTCTACAATTAGCTTGTCCTAACGGTACACGGTTATTTTCCCAGGCTATATCGGTCGCTGTATTTTCCCGTCTTAACCACTTTGGACCCTTTCTATTGTCTATTGACAGCACTCAACTTTTAGCTTTCCTGGAAAAGGATAATGACATGGTACCTGCTTTGTCGGCACTATTTGTGTCTTTCCTAGCTTAATCCTACAGAACATTATTTTAGCAACTAACTGAAATTTTTCTAAAGCCTCATACTTTATGTTATAGTAACAAGAACAGCTCATGTATTAAAACATACGTCATAACACTTAGAAAACTCACATCATAATTATTTTAACCTTAAAAAAACCTGTAATAGAAACACAGAAATGCTTTTATCTGTTACAACTGTAATGTAATTAACTACATAACAAGTATTATACAATTTTTTTTTAAAGTAAATTCCTATTTAACTCAAGAAAATTTTTTCATTTTTTTGCTATTTCTAGTTTGTTTGTTTACTGTATTTGTTTCTTTTATTTTTAACCTCACAGCTCTATTTATGCTATTTTATTGTAACCATGGCGACACTTTAAGCTTGTACAATGATGTTTCGATGATAACCAGATGGGGCCAAATACATTTACGTCCTTGAGAAATTCTTTTCTTGGTATTGGAAAGTTGGCGCTAGAGTTTGAACATGAAGATTAATAGTTCGAATCCGGATAGACCCCAAAAATTTTAATTTTTACTATTGAATAAATATTTGAAGAAACTGTATTAACATCAATTGGATGAATAAAAACGTATTTTATTACCGATTGAAAATGTGTAGAAGATCAAGAGAGTGAGAAGCGCGATGGTTGGAGATCGGAAATTATCGGAACAATCCATTTATCTACTGGAAGATGTGTTTACTCCAAATATATGAGAAAAAAACTATCGATAATTTTTTTGTCGATAATTCGCGTGAACAGTTTGTAAATTGGAGAATATTAAGTGTGCAGTTATCCTATAGCAACACACCCCCAATTAATTTAAGTACCTTTCACATTTCAGAATTCGCATTTCTACCATCATTACATCGATTCTTAATGCGTTATTATTTCCTCTATTAAAACATGTTTTTGATACATTAGTACCAGAAAAGACATTACAAAATGTCTACTCCTATTTATATTTAATGATTCATTTAAATAATCGTCAAAACATTTCTCTGAACTAAATGTCACAAAATCTTCCATAAGTCTGCGTGCAACTTCAATCATTGAAATCTATCACATTTATCTAATTGCTTTTGTACTGGTATTAAGGCCATCAATCAATAAACCATATGAAACGTTTGCTTCTGCTGGCAACATCTTCTACTTACTTTCGAACATCTGACAAAGGCAAGAAGGAATTAAATTTATTTAATGCCCCAATCCGAAATTCTAATACTCGAGGACTTTCGTTCCCTTTGTCGCCAAGCGACAATAAATCTTTCACTCAAACCATCCTCGCATCTTTACGACAATTTTTATGACGTCTTTCTAACATACTGTTAGGCCATTGCGGGATTAAAAAAATTGACTGACGACCATCCAATTATGTAGAGTCCCGTCCTTATATAATAAGTTACTATTTAATAACAGCAGATAGATAGATAGATAGATAGAGAGAGAGAGAGAGAGAGAGAGAAAGAGTCAGAGAGTAAAGGAGAGAAAGAGAGATTAGTAGAATGGTTTCGTATGCATGCCAATGTGTCTGAAAAGTGTTGTTTTCATAATCGATTACCATTACATTATAATGGCCATTCGGTTTTATGCAATAATGTGTATTTAAAAAAAAAGTATAAATGACAGAAAATAATGAAACAAATAAAAAATGCAAGTGAGATACTATATCTCTGTCCACGCACGCGCGCGCACGAGCACAAACACACATACATTCGTGCACTGGCGGAGAGTGAAGTGAGGGGGAGAGAAAGAGAGATGAGGTGATGTAATGCCGACCAAGTCAAATCTTTTTCTCTCCTTCCATGGCTCTCAAAAGCTAGCGAAATAGGACATACCAGGAGCAAGACTCTAGTCTTAGGCTCCTGGATTTAGGTAACACAACCGAAAGTTGATAAAACTTTCGAGTGACTGATTGGTCCACTACGTGAACCGAACCAATCAGATGAAATATTGATGGTACGGAAAGGCTCTATTGATCTCGAATAGTTATGGAAAAACGGGTGGAGCAGTGATGTCTGGTTGGAGTATCGTCTCGTCTCAGGGACGGCCGAGTCACCATTTCAGGATGGTAACATTGGTCGTGGGACAAAGCCCACCGTCTCGTGCCTGACGCTTGTCTCCCGGCTGGGGATTCGTGGGCGCCTGATTTCACATCATGGGCTCTACATTCTCCCTAACGTTAACACCTTTATGTTGTTTAGACGAAGAGATAAAATGCTGTACCCTAGGTGCTCATCGTCCTCATTGTTCATCTGACACCACCATTCTTTCCTCAAACTCTTTATACAACACTCCGCCACGTCGATCGAAAATACATATATAGTATATATAAAGGGCAAAAATATATATAAAACAAATTGATGAAAATTTAAATAGACCAATTGATGCAAAGTAGATTTAGAAAATGTTATATGAAACGACTTTATAACAATGGGTATAAGACACACTATAAGGGTAAATCAATTATTATGTGCAGTCTAGTTATGTGTTGGTTTATGTTTATGTTGGTAGTACTGTCGTTTTGCGTTGATGATGAATGGTTTATTAGTTGTTGTGTCTATGCATGTTTCAAGCTGCTAGGTTAGTATCGTTATCTCTGTCGTGCTGTTTATCATTGCTGCTACGTTTTATATTTGCATTACAGAAAAGCAACGTTCAGTGATGCGTTTTGTGTGATCGGAAGGTGTACCAGGGTCGAAATTTATCGAATACTTTTGGTACAGCACGGGAACAGTGTTTTGCCACAACGGAGTGTCTACAAATGAATTAAGGAATTCAAAAATGGTCGCACAAGTGTAACGCACGAGGGATTAGCCGGACGACCGTTTATCTCTACAAATGAGGAAAACATTGAGCGTTCACATGAAATGGTTCTCTAGACAGACAAGTAACTATTGTTCCGCAATGGATCCTACATCGGCTGCAAATTATTCACTGTTCTGCCAAGGAAATCATCCACAACGTATTTGTGTTTCATAAAGTTTGTGACAGATGGGTCCCAAATCAACTCACGCAATTGCATAGGGAAACGCACTTGGACACCTGCCAAAAACTTTTGGATCACTATGGTAACCAAAGGGACTTCTTAGACAGAACCATTACTGGTGAAGAAACATGGATCCATCATTATGAGACGAAGAGAAAAATGCAGAGTATGGAATGGAAAGATCCAAATTTCTCGTGCAAGACAAAAATTTCAAGACTCAACCGTCTGCAGGAAAACTGATGCTGCGGTTTTTTGGGATTCACAAGGTCTAGTACTTTAACTTTACAGTTGAGCAAAGGATGGAACAATAAGCAGTGTGCGTTACAGTGAGATACTTACTGCCAAGTAAAAGCTTCCAGTTCGAAGGAAAAAAATGTAGTGGAAATGGTTTGTATTGTTGCACACTTCTCGTCCTCATACTGCTGAAACGCTCCAAAGACTCAATTTTGAAGTACTGACTTCATATAGTCCTGTTCTTGCTCCTTTTGACTATTACTTTTTTGGTCCACCCAGAAAGACATTAAGAGGCCGTCGATTTACCTCGGACGAAGCACTGAATGAAGCGGTGCATTCCTGCTTCAACCGAAAACTTATTTTATGATGACATCAGAAGGCTTGTACAACGATGAACCACGTGCGCTGAGAAGCAAAGGGCCTATGTCGAAAAATACATAGGCCTATACGTATACAAGTACATATAAGTTTCCTATTTGATTACAACAAAATATTATAACTACATTGCAGATAATAATTTACCCTCGTAATAAACATTTATGTAAAAAAAAAACAAAAGCGAAAAATTATATAAAATTAATATATTTAAAATGTTATATAAAATGCGTATAAATAACCTATTCAATAACTAGTTAATATGTGCATGTGAAAAGATACGGCAAACATATCCATTACATTATCAGTGAGGCCATGCGTATTATCATACACAAACCAAAATACCATTTCGTTTGTCACCCGAGGGAATTGGTTCTAACTAGGCATGACGAGGTTAAAAGTAATTTGAAATATTCAAATAGCAAGGAAATGAGCGAATGACTTTGCAATATTCAAAACGTCAACAAAAATGTATATATATATATATATATATATATATATATATATATATATATATATAATTTATTAACGACCTGTAACCACGTACGCCATAAAATTAATTTTATAGATCTTATAACTATAGAAATTCAAACTATCCTGCAGGAATATTGTTCAGAGATATTCTAGAGAATTTATCTTTATTTGCAAGCAGAATCTAACAAGGGCAAGGTTCCAAAAGCGGACTATTCAAACTGAATTAAATTCTAAGCCGTTTAAATTCCAGGCTTGTGTAATTACTTTGTATTAGAAACAAAGTGAAATATATTTTCGAATAAGAGTTTTAGTATTCAAAGGACGTTTTTAATGCAAAAAATTATTTTTACAATGTGTCAGACATTTATATTTAAATTGTTTAAAACTTATAAAACTTAATATAAAATGAGCTAGCTGGTAGTATATACGGCGCGGCGCATGTAAACAAGAATGAATATAAAACCTGTCCACAACCATGGCGTAAAATTATTTGTGATTTAGGGCAATCATCTATGTTATAACGGTTGATTAAGTTTATAAATAAAAAGGCCTTTATAAACCGATTCAAGAAACTTCGTCAGAAACACTTGTTTTTTGAGGCACTCGGAGTTCTCCGATATTAATCGTACTGAAGACGGGTTTCCGAAGAAGCAAAGTTTGTAAATCTATTGTTTTCAAGTAGGCTCTATCTAAGATTAAATTTAAGATCCACTACACATATTTATTTTTACGGGTAAATTTATCGATTTAATTAAATCATTTATAACGTACGTCGTCTGAGTGGTCCAGTGTGTAGAGCTTTGACTACTACCTTGAATGTTTCGGGTTCGATTCCCGGTAGTGAGAATTAGTCTGCGTGCCTTTTCACCTCCTGTCGGTTACCTCTGCGAAAATGAGTACAGTACCTATTAATGGATTGGTAATGCGCAGGTCTGAACAAATAGCCTCCTTTGTATACCGTATAGCTAAATTAGGGCAGCTCCACCATGTCTGTCGTTAATGGTATAGAAATAAACCATCATTAATATAAACAATTTGTAGTGTTTGGGTGTGATTTGCATTATTATTTTATATTTATAAATCTGTAAGTGTTCGAAGATTAGAATTTTTAAGAAGGTTTTATATTTAGTATTTTCTATCATTCCTTTGCTTTATCCAGGAACCTTGGTATTTCTAGCAACCGGAGTCGCGCAGTCCAATAGCGGACGAGGTTCTTATCACTTAAGGTATTTCGGATTTCCGTATTGGGTACATGTTACACGTCCATCTCAGATTCAGTTGCGTGGCAAAGTGAGAGTTCCGTCGCGGCCGCGCGAGAACGCCACCGAGGGAGGGTGCCCGGCTGAAGGAAATTTCGAACGTAGGATATTTTTACATTAGAACCCCTTCATTGCCTTGTAAGTTTCCCAAATATTTATTTTAAAAGAGTCCAGCTTAAATTTCCGAGTGGGCGAATTGAAATACAGTTATAGTGCGGATATCATAGCTTTAACATCTTCGGTCACTGGGCAAAGCTAATTCCAATTAGGGATAACTGTACTCCAATCCGAGGTGTGTCCACAAGTACACTGTGTCGAACTCCATCGTGTATCCATACACTGCTTGCCACTCGGCCCACACCATCAGTTCCTCCGATACTACCGCATTATACTCACCTCAATGAATCGCCAATAGCCGCATAGCTTTCCGAGGTGTATGCACAAGCATACCGTGTTGCTCAACTCCGATCGTGTCTCCGTACACTGCTTGCCACTCAGCCCACACCATCAGTTCCTCCGATACTACCGCATTATACTCACCTCAATGAATCGCCAATAGCCGCATAGCTTTCCGAGGTGTATGCACAAGCATACCGTGTTGCTTAACTCCGATCGTGTCTCCGTACACTGCTTGCCACTCAGCCCACACCATCAGTTCCTCCGATACTACCGCATTATACTCACCTCAATGAATCGCCAATAGCCGCATAGCTTTCCGAGGTGTATGCACAAGCATACCGTGTTGCTCAACTCCGATCGTGTCTCCGTACACTGCTTGCCACTCAGCCCACACCATCAGTTCCTCCGATACTACCGCTTGATAATCACCTCAATAAAACGCCAATAGCCGCATAGCTTTCCAAGGTGTGTGCACAAGCATACCGTGTTGCTCAACTCCGATCGTGTCTCCGTACACTGCTTGCCACTCGGCCCACACCATCAGTTCCTCCGATAATACCGCTTGATACTCACAGCAATAAAACGCCAATAGCCGCATAGCTTTCCGAGGTGTGTGCACAAGCATACCGTGTTGCTCAACTCCGATCGTGTATCCGTACACTGCTTGCCACTCGGCCCACACCATCAGTTCCTCCGATCCTACCGCTTGATACTCACCCCAATAAAACGAAAATAGCCGCGTAGCTTTCCGAGGTGTGTGAACAAGCATAACGTGTTGCTCAACTCCGATCCTGTCTCCGTACACTGCTTGCCACTCGGCCCACACCATCACTTTCTCCGATACTACCGCATTATATTCACCTCAATGAAACGCCAATAGCCGCATAGCTTTCCGAGGAGTGTGCACAAAGTATAATATGTTGCGCAAATTCGATCGTGATTGATAATCTGTCGGCAGCAGGAGTCTACAGCAATAACCTCGTTTGAAATACGGAGCTGAAGATTTACGATATTTGAGTCACTGACCACGAATTATAACCCCAACTCTACTGGCCACATTATAAGTCAATTATTATTCTAGCTTTTTGTTGTTACTTAAAAATGACAGTCAACTAATATTCTATTCACCAATTTAAATATTAAAAAACTTCACTAAAAATCTCACTAAACACTAGTTTTTTAAAATTAAATATATATATATATATATATATATATATATATATATATATAGTAGTTTCGACGACGATTTTGCCTTCATCAGTGATTGGCTACTACTAATAAACTTCCTTAAAGTACATATATATAAACTAACGATAGTCTCCATCAACTACCAAGTATCCGATAACTACCGTACAACTATCAAGAAAACAAACCAGTTAATATATTAAAAAATCAAATACCAAGACTACCCAACCTACAGAACACAAACTCCTTACTCACTCCTTACTAACGTTTAGCAAGTCTAAAACACTTTCATAAAATCATTTTATTTAAATAGGCTCTATAAATTATTCAATTATAGAATAAGGCTATTAAAGAATAATAACCAAAAACAGTCAGTATATAAGAACTTGTTAAAAGCTATTATTAAAAAAAACAAGCAACTAAATTAAAAATGATTCAACAATTATTACAATGTACACATTATAGTGCTGACCACGTGACCGTGAACTTGGCCTTGAGAGATCACACGTGATTTCCCATGTACTGCCATTTCTTAAAACATGTTACATTTTCAGAATGTTCTATACATCAACAGCTTCTGCATCTGATATATCTACACATATTTCCAGATTGACAGTTATTTCATACCGACGCTAATTTATCATAAAATTTATCTACTAACGATCGTCTCATGCTAGTCAGTATTTTGACAGTCCTTATCATATTTGTCAGAAAATATATATAATGACCCTCTACCTCCCGTCTCGCCTACTGCGATCTCTCAAGGACAAGTGCACGGTTACGTGGGCTGCATTGTAAGTAAAACATTTTGACTAGTAGTAGCAACATTTTAACACTTACTAAGTCTTAAACAGAAATCACAATACTTAATTTAACTGAAACAACAAAATAAGGATAAAATAGGGACAGAATATAATAAACACTAGCAAAACAGCAAATGTTTGACGATACACCCCCGATTTAGGAAAGAAAGAGAAGATTCCTGGGTTCTGAACTCCTTCCATATTCACCGTTGTGAAGAGATAATCTCTAATTACCTTAATAATATTATTTTATTCAAGGACGCGTCAAATGCTAAAACAACGCGATGCATATTTTTTTTGTAATCTAAAAATTACAATATATTTATTATACTTTGAGCGAATCCCAAAATTTCTTTAAAATAAACATAACCTACAGTGCGGACCTAGTAACCGTGTACTTGACCTTGCGAGTACTACCACTTCTTAAAACATAATACATATTAAGAATGTTTGTTTTTTTATAACATTATTTTCAGCGACCCTTATTTTAAGATTTTTTTGTTATTTCATACCGAAGCTAATTTATAATAGAATTTATCTATTATCGACCATCTCATGCAAGTCAGAGTTTTGACAGTCCTTATTATGTTTGTAGGAAGGTATTTATACTAACACTCTACCTCTCGTTTCGCCTACTGTGATCTCTCAAGGCCAAATGCACGGTTACGTGTTTCGCACTATATAACCTTGCTCGTTTATACAGAGTTCAGTGCCAGGTATGTACGCACAATAGGATATAATGTTCTATCTAATAGTGTCTGCGTTTACATCTTAGTTACATATTCCTTTTACAGGAAAACGCTTTTGTTATGCCAAGTTCAGTATCCATACTGGTAACAGTTAAAGAACCGAACTAGATATGGCGTAACTCTTAAAAACACCCCCAGTACTTGCTCAAAATTTAGTAAAAAAGTATGTAATGCTTGATGATGTGTTATCTCGAATTGTTAATCTTTCATGTGGTTACTAAGCAATGGTATATATTGTAATACTAATGTGCGTTTGTTTATAGCGTGATGGTGAATTTAATGTCGAATTGTTAATGTTTGAAACTGATATTAAACAACGGTATAGACCTACTAAAATACTAAATATGTGTTTGATTATTAGGATACTGAAAATTCTATTGTAAATAAAAGGTAGAATAACATGTTTTCTCAGTTGAATTCAGAAAGAAAAACTGTTATGAAATTAATAGGAAACCATTAGAACACAAAAGCCCCATATTTTTAATTACTGATATCAAATTACGAAAACAGGATTTAAATCAGTTCTCTTTACATATAACTTTGCAGTATAAACACGGTGTTGTGAGCGAGCATTTGTTTAAATGTAACAAGTTTAAAACGATTTAAGTGTAACATAGCAATAATAAAAATATTAGTTTTTTTTTTGAAGTTATTGTCTTGGGTCTACGTTTAAAGTAGAGTCAGGACATGGCATATTTATCAACGTTACATGTGACAGCACCATGGTCATATTAGCAAGACATCACTATAATGGATTCCCAAAGTGACCAACTTTATGACAGCCTGTCCATCACGTTGACGCACAACATAAGAGAAAGTTCCACACATAAAGGAAAGTTAAGGATAACAAGGGAACAACGCAAAGGTCTCAGAACTCTCTTTATAAATGGAAATTTGTACGCCGAATAAAAGGTAAATTTCAATATGTTTGTTTTTTCAATCCGATCTATTATGTAGTTCACACTCTCCTTATATACTGCTTAAATTTCCAATCGTTAATAAAATACTTTTTATTCATCCACTCAAGTTCAAATACATTTTTTTAAAACTTGTGGTGGGAGACACTTCTTATTACTTTATCTTTTAAATATGAATTCATGAATTAAATTTAATAAATTATTTAAGGTTTTATATGGGATAAAACCCTATCCAAAAAGAGGTATGCAATATAGTTACTTCGTGGCATTTAGCTTAAAATTTAGCGAACACATGGTTTCATAAAATCAGCTGTTTCACAGCATAGGTTATGTTACTTCATTTATATTAATTGTATTTATTTAATATGAAGTAATTAAAGTAATTTTGTTGTTTTTTGACTTAGTAGGCATTTACTTTAAAAAATGTTGTTTACATTAATTGTTCGTAAGTAGTTGCAGATATTACGAAACAATTTTGACTTAAAGTCTCGTTAAAACCTTTGTAATTGGATCATGCTCATAAGATCACATTACAAGGTGTGACCTATTCCCAACACCGATAAAGAAAAACTACCGGATCTTCTTATCGCTTAAAAGCCTATCGAAATCTTTGTAGCCAACTACTTTATAGCCAATCCAAGCCTTTAAAAGTTTAACTAAACTCGATTCTTACAGTTACTCTGGTACGGAAGCAATAGTAACAGTGTTGGCTTTTAATTGCAACCATATATGAAGTGGTTGCTTATAATACATACAGTTTCCCAGGTTTTACTATTATTCCGCTCAGAGAGGGGATGAGTAGTTTGTTAAGAAGAGCGATTAAGCAACAAAATAAGTTCGATTCCCTGTAAGAACATCAAAATCATGTTTACGATGTGCTTCACTAAAAGGTGTCAATGAAAACTAACAAAATTATCTGTTGGTCACGATAATAGCTGGCAATCATTACATTAAAATACAGAAAACTGCAAAGAAACCTAAACCTACTAGAAACAGTCGTTAGTTTGAATAATTACCGGCGCAACAAGTCATTAATTGGCATAATAGCAATTATAACTAGTTTTTATTTAAAATTGTAGCTAGCACAAAAAGGTTTATTTGAAATATTATGAGTATTAGCGCAACTAAAACTTGGCGCGAAAGGCACGTTTGTTTAGGAGGAATCAAGAGAACATACAGGCAGTAAGAATGAAACACTTGAATAAATATAAAGAATCAAATCATGCTAAAATAATGTTTACCTACAACAATCCTCCTACCAGCGCTGGATTCAGAGTGACACTCACTGTTGATCAAACGTTGTTTTAGAGAGAATTGGGCTTTTGTTATATATGTAATTTGACTTTATGAATTAATCTCTCTACAAGGCTGTGTTTGACATATTTACTGGAGATATTAAAAAAAAAAATCTTTTCTATAACACGAGGAATCGTAAGACGCACAAAAAGTAACATTTTTAATCAATCGACGTCTGATATTTGGTAGAATATTACAGCCACGCTCGCCCTGCAGTTACTTAAACTTCGTCCTCTACGGCAAAAAGCGGATATGTTTTACCACGTCATATCACCCCACTACAAAAACGTGTTTGCATATAATTTATTTCCCTCGTCTAAAAACGTTTTATTCCATTACGAAATTTCTACGACGTAATTCTCACTTTCCTAAACCAACCTTACAGATACGCCCGTATAAATTGCCGTCTATTCTTCTTTCATACACACACGTTATGGGATAGATTATACAATTACCCTGATAAAAAGAAGACAAACTTCGGAAACGTGCCCCTAATGCACGACCCCATACCTTGAACCCAGCCAGCTTTAAACTACAACAACTTTGACATGCCCTTAACCTTAAGATAAACAAAGTTTATGCTTATGACTTATATAATAAAGTCCTCTCTTTATAGTCACTAAAGTTTATTGTAGGGTTCGCCCCCACGTTTCGATGCATATACATAAAATTATGCCCCTTTGGAAAATATGCCAGCTTTAACTTAGCCAAGTGATTCTCAATATAAAGTGATGTGACGTAAAAGGTTTAATAAAAGGTTTATGTCCCCGCCCATGCAGGACCGTGCATAGATACTTTGTCGTGTTCGGGTGTTTACGCATCTCTATGCGAGATCTGACTTTGCCTTAATACTTAGCACGTGACTTGGGCCGCCGTTATCCTCAAGTAATACCTCACGAAGTCTTGAACAGGACACGCGGTCTCATCCAAGACATGTCTCGAACATAATTCTTGAGCTTTCCCATTCACGGGTCTTTAGACGCGATTTTACATAATTTGTATCTTATTTAACATTAACACAATACAAGCAACCAGTTTTTATTAGTACATCTCAACTCAAATCATATTGTGTACAATCCACATAGTGTACGCGTTATGTACTGCCCGTCGTTAGAAATGATGTAGAATTTCTTTGCTTGACGGTTTACTGAACAAATGCAATTACTATAAGCATTGTCGTCCCCTGCACGTATTAGTGGAATGTTCGACCCACTTCCGCACTGACTGTACACGAGACCGCGTATAAAAAAACAAATTACGTTGATATTTAAAAACAGTTGGGCGTTCAATTCCTTCCGATAGTAAAACCAACTCAGCTATTGTAACGCATTTAGGACCGTTACTACATTAAATTAGACGCTTATATTAATTGTAAGCGGTATCTCACAATGGTATAGTAAAAAGATAGGGCAGTAGGGAGATCGGTTGATGTGGATTTAAATTAGGGTCATATATAGATAGGGAATAGCGGAGATCATAGTGCATTTGGGGAGGATCGATTGTACTTAGATAAATTGCAAACTGAGGAAACTGCACACATAATCCGAAGACATGCTGAAGTCTTTTCCGGAAGAGAAACAGAACAAGTTGGAGTTTTCAAGGAATGTGTAGGCCGAAAAATGGAGCAAAATGTGCGGAAGCCAGAATCGAATCAAAACAAGATCTAATAGCGTTGCTCTATTCTTATTGGTAACACTATTCTTATTGGAAACAATCACATAACGACTTGATGAACGTTTAGAACCATACACTAATCTATTTCCTAGTATTCTAAAAGCTATAGGTAAAACACCTTACAAATATGTTCTAAAAGCTATAGGTAAAACACCTTACAAATATGTTCTAAAAGCTATAGGTAAAACTCCTTACAAATATGTTCTAAAATCTATAGGTAAAACCCCTTACAAATATGTTCTAAAAGCTATAGGTAAAACACCTTACAAATATGTTCTAAAAGCTATAGGTAAAACACCTTACAAATATGTTCTAAAAGCTATAGGTAAAACACCTTACAAATATGTTCTAAAAGCTATAGGTAAAACACCTTACAAATATGTTCTAAAAGCTATAGGTAAAACCCCTTTCAAATATGTTCTAAAAGCTATAGGTAAAACACCTTACAAATATGTTCTAAAAGCTATAGGTAAAACCCCTTACAAATATGTTCTAAAAGCTATAGGTAAAACACCTTACAAATATGTTCTAAAAGCTATAGGTAAAACACCTTACAAATATGTTCTAAAAGCTATAGGTAAAACACCTTACAAATATGTTCTAAAAGCTATAGGTAAAACACCTTACAAATATGTTCTAAAAGCTATAGGTAAAACCCCTTACAAATATGTTCTAAAAGCTATAGGTAAAATACCTTACAAATATGTTCTAAAAGCTATAGGTAAAACCCCTTACAAATATGTTCTAAAAGCTATAGGTAAAACACCTTACAAATATGTTCTAAAAGCTATAGGTAAAACACCTTACAAATATGTTCTAAAAGCTATAGGTAAAACTCCTTACAAATATGTTCTAAAATCTATAGGTAAAACCCCTTACAAATATGTTCTAAAAGCTATAGGTAAAACACCTTACAAATATGTTCTAAAAGCTATAGGTAAAACACCTTACAAATATGTTCTAAAAGCTATAGGTAAAACACCTTACAAATATGTTCTAAAAGCTATAGGTAAAACACCTTACAAATATGTTCTAAAAGCTATAGGTAAAACCCCTTTCAAATATGTTCTAAAAGCTATAGGTAAAACACCTTACAAATATGTTCTAAAAGCTATAGGTAAAACCCCTTACAAATATGTTCTAAAAGCTATAGGTAAAACACCTTACAAATATTTTCTAAAAGCTATAGGTAAAACACCTTACAAATATGTTCTAAAAGCTATAGGTAAAACACCTTACAAATATGTTCTAAAAGCTATAGGTAAAACACCTTACAAATATGTTCTAAAAGCTATAGGTAAAACCCCTTACAAATATGTTCTAAAAGCTATAGGTAAAATACCTTACAAATATGTTCTAAAAGCTATAGGTAAAACCCCTTACAAATATGTTCTAAAAGCTATAGGTAAAACACCTTACAAATATGCTCTAAAAGCTATAGGTAACACCTTACAAATATGTTCTAAAAGCTATAGGTAAAACACCTTAC
The DNA here is from genome assembly GCA_036971475.1 of Prosapia bicincta. NCBI lineage: Eukaryota > Metazoa > Arthropoda > Insecta > Hemiptera > Cercopidae > Prosapia > Prosapia bicincta. The sequence goes on from JBAIZL010000004.1 coordinate 49,287,750, forward strand.
AAATATGTTCTAAAAGCTATAGGTAAAACACCTTACAAATATGTTCTAAAAGCTATAGGTAAAACACCTTACAAATATGTTCTAAAAGCTATAGGTAAAACTCCTTACAAATATGTTCTAAAAGCTATAGGTAAAACCCCTTACAAATATGTTCTAAAAGCTATAGGTAAAACCCCTTACAAATATGTTCTAAAAGCTATAGGTAAAACACCTTACAAATATGTTCTAAAAGCTATAGGTAAAACACCTTACAAATATGTTCTAAAAGCTATAGGTAAAACACCTTACAAATATGTTCTAAAAGATATAGGTAAAACACCTTACAAATATGTTCTAAAAGCTATAGGTAAAACACCTTACAAATATGTTCTAAAAGCTATAGGTAAAACACCTTACAAATATGTTCTAAAAGCTATAGGTAAAACTCCTTACAAATATGTTCTAAAAGCTATAGGTAAAACACCTTACAAATATGTTCTAAAAGATATAGGTAAAACACCTTACAAATATTATGGTATTATATGGTAAATATTATGGTAAACTCATCGAAGCATAATCGTCTTACTGACTGATTGCCTTAAACTACAAAAAAAAAAACCGAGGATTTCTATCAAAATAGATTACCCTAAATTGGAAGAATTATAAATTAGGCGTCCTTCAACAAAATCAAACTGGTTTGGATTAACGGATGCTTTATTGTTCACCGTTGCTGAAGTATGGCCAATGATGAAATCATGATGGGGCCAAATATATGTACGTGTTTGAAAAATTTGCGTTAGGATTTAAAAAATCTACTATTTACCCAAGTGCTTGTTATTAGACTTACTAACCGTGCAATGTCAATACTTACCCTCTAATCACGTAATGGCAAAACTGCTATGAAACAAGCCCTACATGCAACAAAAGGTCCAACAAAGTTAACTTATGTGGCCCATTTTATTTTTATTGCACTAACTGGACAAGTAACTGCAACCGCGTTGCTAACTATCACCCTGTCATTTACTCGCCCCCAACGAAAGTGTGATTACATTTTAAAATTCGGGACTACCACTGGACATTAAACTTGAAAAAATTCGCATTGACTTTATAAATACTTTTACCTTAATACTAAATCGATTACACAAAAGGGATGCTTTTGTCCATAAAATTATATTTCACAAATTTTCAATTTAAAAATTAAAATAACCAATTCTATCATAATGTATCTCCATTTTACAAGCGTACATTATTGATTGTTTTTTGTACAGATTCTAATTAAAAAGTACAATTTTGAATAATTCTATACATTATCTTATGCGATTTGCAAATATAAAAAATACATAAATTAAATAGTCTACACTATGAAAAATTGCATTAAAATACAAAAATAAATACACACATGGATTTGATAAAGTCAGTTAACTGGCTTTGTTAAAATAAAGAGTAAAAACGGAGGCGTTCCTTCCGAGATACACAATAACGAGTTTTAATACGTCATTAAATCCGCGCACGCTTGCATTCAATAACACTCAGCTACGTTATGAGTAATAAAACACATGTTAAGGAACGTAAACATTTCAGCAAAAAATGTTGTTTAGATCAAAATTCTCGATGACTTCAGGCCCGAAAGTGCTAAATATGAAACGTAGGTTTATTTAACCAGTAAATATAGAATTAAAATTGAAAATAAAAATCTAGGCTTTTCAAGGATTTTAGGGATTTTAGGGATTTCAGGTTATCTAGACACTCTGCGGTTGCTCCAGGTTTTTAAAATCACCTTCTTAAGAGGACTTGAGTTTTTCACTACCTATATTTCTAACTTTATCAAAGTTTTGAGCTCTTTACAAAGAACAAATACAGGGAAATCTTTAAGTAGCAATTTAGAACTGTTTTTTTTAAATTTTAGATTAAAAGAAACATTTAGTGTTAAAAAAAAAAAATTATTTCCATTTTCACATTTAATATATACATAAATGTTCACGGTAATTTCATCAAAGGCGAAATCGTCATTCTAACAATGGAAACAATGAGTTTTTACTTTCAAAAGAAAACCTTACGAGTGCCCTCTACTGAACTAATTTGTTATTAGAAGACTTTCTTACGTATTGCAAAACGATAACTCTGTGTCTTGCGAATTCAATGTCACTCGCTTTAAACCTTTGCTCTCCTGCTGTAATTAAAGCCCCCCATTGAACATAAAACTCCATTTGTTCACGTATCGGATCTGAGTTATATAAGCAATGAGGTAATATAAACCGTATTTTGTACACTTTGAAATTAACAAAGCCTGAGCCATCATCGTGCAACACAGATACTTTGGATCTCTCCATCCTGTTATTAGGTCTTTGTTATGTTTAACCACATTTTTTGGTATCTCTTTTTTAAATTCCTTCTATTAGCTCACTCTATCCTGATATATATCTTGTTTAAATTTTCAATAGTTATTAAGAATATATTTATATTAAGGATTATTTAATATATTTTTTTTAAACATATAGTGGATGACAGTAGGTGTTAATACAGTTTTTTCAAATGCTGAATCTATAATTAAATTATAAAATTTGTGGTGTCCAGCCGGATTGGAACTGAGAATCTTTATGTTCGAAGTCTAGCTGGCCATAGCACTGCGCCAACTTTCCAATATCTTAAAATATATTTCTGAAAGACGTGTATGAATTTTTCCCTCCATCTGGCAACAACTAACCTCTAATTTACAACCTTAAACTGTTGCCATGGTTACCACACACTGTTATAAATAGTGCTCTAAGGTAACTAGAATAAAACTTTTCTTTGTTAACCTCAGTAGAAATTTATTTTAAAAAAATGTTTGTATATTACTTGTATCTAACTATCAAATAAATGTTTATATTTTTAATCATCAGTTACATTTGTACAGCTTTTATTTGAGAAATAAATTGAGCCTTCTAAACAAGTAGGTTGGTGCTCGGCATCTCATTATCCTTGTCCGAGATCAGAGTGTTCATGTCGCCACAGAGTCCTTAATACACAATAACATTCTGTAGCGTTTTCTTGCATTACCGCTTAACAGCCGACAAAATTAATTGAGTCAAAATAATCTACTGGTTTCGACAGTTGTCGAAATGCCACGTTTACGAACAGCTAATTCTCACAAACCTGATTTTTCCGGACCTTTTACAAATCAAGCCAAGTTCAGTCGCATAGGTAGAGTCGAATTGATAGTGCCGTGAACTACCAGGCAACGAAAGCCTGTGAAGCTGGTAAGTGAGAAGGTTATCATCTGATCGATCGGGCGTCACCAAATGTAACCAGCAGTCACACCTGGAGGTAACCTTATTTATAAAATGACCATGGTACAGGTAAATCTTTTAAATTTGTATACATCGTAAGTATGCAAACCGTCCTCGCCCGGTCATTATCTAGGAAGAATATTAATGAATTACAAGTGCCGGGAAAAGTCTCCTAGTTGAGCAAATCAAGATACGTGTTACAAAGACCTGTCTGCTACATTAAGGGCAACACATGTTAGCCGTTACAGTACTTAAAGATTCCCTAAGTTTAATGTTTATTACCTTTAGTAGGAACGTGAGAAGGCAGTAAGCTAGGTAGACAAGCAGTCATATTGTGAGGTGCTTGGAGGCCGTGGAGAATCATGGTTCACATCCAGCAGATGTATTTCTCTCATCAAGTAAACCCGCCCTTAAATCATTGCTACGCCCGTTTGCGGCAAGATAAGACAAAGTGGGTGTGAGAATGTGTTAATCTTCCAATGTGTGAAAACACTGTCAACAAGTCCTTTTTGTTTGATTCTTTTTTTAACTTGTCTTATTATATAAAAGATTTGCTATAGTAACACTTAAGTTTTGTTTAATCGAGGACAGATTTTTCGGATGTCAAGTTCAAGAGTAACTGAGCTCTTCGCTTCTTCAGGTTGGGGCAGTCGTACGAACACGTGGGATAGGGTGTGCGTATGGTAGCTATATCAGGTAATTTTCCATGACTTATAAATAAGTATGTGTGTATTATAATGAAAATGGATGTTGGTTATGTACTTTGGACTGTTTGTATAATCACGTAGCGTCATTGGAGTGGAGTCGGATTTTTTATAGATTGTGCAGACATTGTAATCTGATTTTGTGTAGTTGTGGTGTATAATGTGTTGTGTAGTTGTATTTGTGTAGTTGTGTTGTAAAGGAAATTGTGATGGAGTGTTAAGATTTGTGTTCGTGTTACCATGTGTAAAGTAAAGTTTCTACTTAGAATTTGCAGAATCTAGGGCGTGAAGTTAGTATAGGTACATATGTATGGCTGTAAGTAGGAGTTCACTAGAATACCAGGGGAATTATATATATCTCTGATGTTGGGTCTGAATTGTCTGTTGAGTTTGCTGTCTGCAATTATTGTCCTTGTTGACAATGGACACATCCATCAAAACAGTTTTCCTCATGTAAACACAATGTACGTGATATAAGCAAGAGGTTTATAAACAAATATATATTAGAGTGTAAACGTCATTTGGACAGCAAAGTATTTAAATTTGTTGTCATCTAAAACAACGAGACGCCAGTTTGCCTCGAGAGGATGTACGAGGCCTCGTACTTTTATGACCATTTGCAACAGCAATATAAACTTATTAAACGTTGGTTTTTATATAGATTCCGTTATTGTACGAACAAGCCGTTTATTACTAACTCGCCAACAATTTGCAATGTCGTAAAACCGACGTCGTAATGTCTCTCTGAAAATGTTTCAAATTTATTGCACAGAAAAACGTCATAATTTAGATCTGACGTGATAGCTTGAATAGAGAAATGTTCTGCTTTATCACTGCTTTGCAAGTTTCTTGGTAGTTTTGGACATATTAGTGATAAACAGCGGTCCTTATGAACACGAAATGTAACATTCTCTCCTTCTACTAGACCGAGTTCATGTCACACTCATTAAACTTTTGATTAACAGATGTGTTGAAACTCGTTAAAAACGCTAAAGAAACAAAACTTTATGAAAAATATTTTATAAAACAAACACAAACTTTACTTTGTAACAAATTTAAAAACTGCATACAAAACTCATACAATATTGCATCGTAAAATCTAAATTTAATAAAAGTATGTTTAATAATGTTTAAAATGAAATATACAGCTTTGTAGGAACAATATACCAACATTCAGACACGTATTATACCTCCATGACTTATTCTAACACTATCATTACCGAATACACTGATACAGTGGCGACATCATTCTACACTTTCATTACACATACTACGTTATCTGTAACTATCCACATGTACCGTTAATTGTATCGAAAACGTAAGATATATCACTAGCATCTAGTAGCTGAGGATGACATCAAGACGAAACGCTCTCATAGCTGGATAAGGACACACGGTAGCGACATATTTCTACATCTTCATTACACATACTACGTTATCTGTATCTACCTGCATGTGTCGTTCATTATATCAAAAAAGTAAGCAATATCACTAGCATCTAGTAGCTGAGGATGGCATCAAGACGAAACGCTCTCATAGCTGGATAAGGACACACGGTAGCGACATATTTCTACATTTTCATTACACATACTACGTTATCTGTATCTACCTACATGTGTCGTTCATTATATCAAAAACGTAAGCAATATCACTAGCATCTAGTAGCTGAGGATGACATCAAGACGAAACGCTCTCATAGCTGGATAAGGTTTCACGGTAGCGACATATTTCTACATTTTCATTACACATACTACGTTATTTGTATCTATCTACCTACATGTGTCGTTCATTATATAAAAAAACGTAAGCAATATCACTAGAATCTAGTAGCTGAGGATGACATCAAGACGAAACGCTCTCATAGCTGGATAAGGTTTCACGGTAGCGACATCTTTCTACATTTTCATTACACACACTACGTTATCTGTAACTATCCGCATGAGTCGTTCATTGTGTCGAAAACGTAAGCAATATCACTAGCATCTAGTAGCTGAGGATGGCATCAAGACGAAACGCTCTCATAGCTGGATAAGGACACACGGTAGCGACATATTTCTACATTTTCATTACACACACTACGTTATCTGTATCTACCTGCATGTGTCGTTCATTGTGTCGAAAACGTAAGCAATATCACTAGCATCTAGTAGCTGAGGATGGCATCAAGACGAAACGCTCTCATAGCTGGATAAGGACACACGGTAGCGACATATTTCTACATTTTCATTACACATACTACGTTATCTGTATCTACCTGCATGTGTCGTTCATTGTGTCAAAAACGTAAGCAATATCACTAGCATCTAGTAGCTGAAGATGGCATCAAGACGAAACGCTCTCATAGCTGAATAAGGACACACGGTAGCGACATATTTCTACATTATCATTACACATACTACGTTATCTGTATCTACCTGCATGTGTCGTTCATTGTGTCGAAAACGTAAGCAATATCACTAGCATCTAGTAGCTGAGGATGGCATCAAGACGAAACGCTCTCATAGCTAAATAAGGACACACGGTAGCGACATATTTCTACATTTTCATTACACACACTACGTTATCTGTATCTACCTGCATGTGTCGTTCATTGTGTCGAAAACGTAAGCAATATCCCTAGCATCTAGTAGCTGAGGATGGCATCAAGACGAAACGCTCTCATAGCTGGATAAGGACACACGGTAGCGACATATTTCTACATCTTCATTACACATACTACGTTATCTGTATCTACCTGCATGTGTCGTTCATTATATGGAAAACGTAAGCAATATCACTAGCATCTAGTAGCTGAGGATGACATCAAGACGAAACGCTTTCATAGCTGGATAAGGTTTCACGGTAGCGACATCTTTCTACATCTTCATTACACATACTACGTTATCTGTATCTACCTACATGTGTCGTTCATTATATCAAAAACGTAAGCAATATCACTAGCATCTAGTAGCTGAGGATGACATCAAGACGAAACGCTCTCATAGCTGGATAAGGTTTCACGGTAGCGACATCTTTCTACATTTTCATTACACATACTACGTTATCTGTATCTACCTACATGTGTCGTTCGTTATATCAAAAACGTAAGCAATATCCCTAGCATCTAGTAGCTGAGGATGGCATCAAGACGAAACGCTCTCATAGCTGGATAAGGACACACGGTAGCGACATATTTCTACATCTTCATTACACATACTACGTTATCTGTATCTACCTGCATGTGTCGTTCATTATATCGAAAACGTAAGCAATATCACTAGCATCTAGTAGCTGAGGATGACATCAAGACGAAACGCTCTCATAGCTGGATAAGGTTTCACGGTAGCGACATCTTTCTACATCTTCATTACACATACTACGTTATCTGTATCTACCTACATGTGTCGTTCATTATATCAAAAACGTAAGCAATATCACTAGCATCTAGTAGCTGAGGATGACATCAAGACGAAACGCTCTCATAGCTGGATAAGGTTTCACGGTAGCGACATCTTTCTACATTTTCATTACACATACTACGTTATCTGTATCTACCTACATGTGTCGTTCGTTATATCAAAAACGTAAGCAATATCACTAGCATCTAGTAGCTGAGGATGACATCAAAACGAAACGCTCTCATAGCTGGATAAGGTTTCACGGTAGCGACATCTTTCTACATTTTCATTACACACACTACGTTATCTGTAACTATCCGCATGAGTCGTTCATTGTGTCGAAAACGTAAGCAATATCACTAGCATCTAGTAGCTGAGGATGACATCAAGACGAAACGTTCTCATAGCTGGATAAGGACACACGGTAGCGACATATTTCTACATTTTCATTACACATACTACGTTATCTGTATCTACCTACATGTACCGTTAATTGTATCGAAAACGTAAGCAATATCACTAGCATCTAGTAGCTGAGGATGACATCACGACGAAACGCCCTCATAGCTGGATAAGGTCACACGATAGCGACATGTTACTAAACTTTCATTACACACACTACGTCGTCCGAATTCATCCAAATGTCTCGTTCATTATGTCGAAAACGTAAGTAACATCACTACCCTCCAAAAAGAGAGAATGATGTCACGAGGCTAAATACGCTCCCAAAGTAGCGACGTGTTACTCAACGTTATTCACACTATTTTGTCTGTTATCTATCCGCATTAGTCGTTCATTGTGTCGAAAACGCAAGCAATATTATTAGCGTCAGTACCTGAGGATGACGTGACGATGAAACGCCGTCATAGCTGAATACGTTCCCAAAGTAGCGACATGTTATTCAACGTTTATTCATACTATGTTGTCCGTATTTATCCGCATGTGTCTTTCATTGTATCGAAAACGTAAGCAATTTTATTAGCATCCAATAACTGAGGATGACATGCCGACGAAACGCCGTCATGGCTGAATACACTCCCAAGGTAGCGATGTGTTACTCAACCTTCATCTCTACAGTTTGCATCACCTTACAATTTACCCTTCTTACAGTTCCATTTCCACTGGGTGACGAATAACATGACTATTCATCCTTTATTTATCCTCACCCTGAACAGTTCCTTGAGATGCAATCGACCCAGTAAAGAAACTCTTCTCTTTCACGCTACGTTTTCTCTTTATTTTATCTCGAATCAAGAAAGCAAAACTCGCTCTTCTCATAATAACAATATCCACGTTATCAATGTTATTTATAGCAGATATAAATTTACTGAATTATGACAACTTACTTGAAGCAATATTATTTATTGAGTTGCGTATTGAAGTCAAGGTCATCGATGTACTATGTATAAGCGTGGTTGCGAAGTTTGCACGTCAATCTGTCTTCGTTGTCGTCGTAAAGCGACAGTTACTCGGTTAAGTTGTAAATTAATCTGCCATCGATCATTCTCCAACTTCCTCCTGACACGTAGTCGCTACAATGTATGACGAGGGAACAGCCTGTATCATATACAAATTGCGGCGACACCCGATGCCCTGTGAACCTTTGATTATTCACAATGCGCTTTTAAAGGTAGGGTTTTACAAAAGTAATCTTCGTCATCAGAAAACACGCGGTCTAAGCGTCGTGAATAAAAGCGTTCGTACGAGGACTGATCATTTAATGCGATTCGGTTCTTGCGATAGGAACTGAAAATCTTTTGAAGCCAATGAGAAGCCTTAGAGTCAATTTAATTTAGCGTTACTACCACACAATATTCCATTGGATACCACTAGACGTAACCATCAAGGTACGGTCCCGTGACCGTTAAAAACTTGCTATAGCTACGACCATTGATCTTGTATGTTGTTTTCTGAACGTAATTTTTTTATTGAGTATGAATTTGTTCTTAAATAAGAATTTTAATCTAAACGTTTCTCGCCGTCTATTTTGGTATAGGGCATCTTCTGGTTAAATGAATGTTATCAAGCCATCATTAACAGAGCTTGATTGTCAGCTGCAAAATGGTGTCCTGTATTAGGCTGTTCGGACAACCACCAATCTTAGTTATTACTAATAGATTTTTAGAAGAATTACATTTTACTAGATAATGCCTACACTGAATTAGTCGATGAAAAAAACCTACATGAATTTAATTACAATATTAATTTTTATTTGATAATTAAAAAAAAATTAAATATATTAATTAAAAATATATAATGAAAATATTAATATATATATATATATATATTTTTTTTTTTTTTTTTTTATTTTTAAACAACATAGGTTATTTAAATACAAGAATATTTATTATTTTATGTCCATTCAAATACAAGAATATTTATTATTTTATTCTTGTATTTGAATAACCTATGTTGTTTTAAATTATTAAACAAGAAAACGTATTTTATATATATATATATATATATATATATATATATATATATATATATATATATATGTGTGTGTGTGTGTGTGTGTGTGTGTGTGTGTGTGTGTGTGTGTGCGTGCGCGCGCGCGCGTGTGTGTGTGTGTGTATAGTCTATAAATGGTTAATATAAATAGTGTTAGATTACTTGTTGTGTTTTGTTTTAATTTAATACAAATGTTTTCACAAACAATAACTTTAATTTACAAAAACAAATTCTTGCTCCGACTAACAATTTACAATAACAAACTGCAGTCGAAGTTCTCCTCTGACTAATTCGGTGTCGGGATCGTCTGGTTACATGCAATTTCGAAAAGCTATCAATAATAACTAAGTTTGGTGTTCAGATACACAACCTTGCCACAATATAGAACATTGTGCAAACTTAGTTATAATTAATAACTCAATGAAATTGCATCTAGCCACCTGAACAATCCGACGAAAAGCTTCATCAATTAACTGGGAGTAAGAGCGTTACATTAATTCTTGTTTACGAAAACATTTGTATTAAATAAACACACACACGAGGACGCGAGTGTGTATGTGTGTGTATACACGACCTTAGAACCTTCTTCTGTGTTCTATGCCTTTAATTCGCCAGTAGACGTTTGTAGTTCCAGTCCCTATACGTTACTCATGATGTTTGTTCATTATTATTAGGGTGGTTCGGCACTGCGCCTCATATATTTAATACCAAAACAGGTTTGCTATGAATGCAGAAACGACCTAATAAAACACAAATAAAACTCCCACGCCACAAATATATTTAATCACGCCAATGTCACTTTATTGCAAATTTCGATTAGGATATTTAGAAGTAAGATAGTACAGGAATTCATTAACTTGTTTATAGACATAGTTTGTTATCGAACATAAAAATCGATATAAAGTACCAACTTGACAGTTAATTCGAACGAATTTAACTTGTTGTAATTTAACGTGATTGAAATGATTTGGAGGACGTCATAATTTTACCACCCTTAAAATGTAATTTAATGAAGGTTTAGATTGTATTAAATAATAATAAATAATAATAATAATTTAATTTATTGTTTATTAATAATTTATAATAATATTTATTAAATTATTAATAATTTATTATTATGAATTTATTATTTAGAATATTAATTATGATATTACATAACTATAATATAATATTATTTAATGCCATAAAGAGCTGGCAGTACAAGTCATAAGCAAACACCTTGACCTTGACGCCTTGTGGAGGATGAACCGTAAAACTAATATATTTTTATGCTAATTGTTTGAAATACTGTTTAATATCAGTATAATTAAAATTAAGACCGATTGATATAGACACTAAGCGCAGATTCTGAAAAAGTAAGCAAACTGTTTTACAAACGTTTTTGGTAATATATGTGATGACGGCGTTACTTCCAAACCCGCTATTCCGTGTTATACTCTTTAATCTTAGGTGCGAACCGTTCGTAAACATTTTCAATACCCCGAACCTGAAACTTATGCAACAAGTTTTACTTGCCAATGTTCCGTGAGTAAAGGTTTTACAAAACTTTAGTAATAAGCAAGGGCAGACTTGGGTCGCCGCGCCGTGCTGCTCCGAGGGAGACCAAATAGCTTAATAAATAACCTCCATATTGGTTTCTCGCCCACAGAAATAAATTTTTAAAACTAAATAAACGTTTTAACCTCAATTATTTCACATTCTTCACTTGAAAATGGGCTAATACCATTATACGTTACGTGAAACATCTTTAATGTTTCTTTATGTTAATAATAACGCACATTTTTAAAGTGGTATAACGTTTTATGTAGTAGACCGAATTTTCGACAAATGAAAATTTTGTGATACGAGTCCTAAAATATTGCTTTGCATTTTTACAAATTTATAAAACTCGACAGATTTTAAAACAAAAGGGTTGACATCTTCATCCGATGTCATTATTTTCCTCAATTCCTACGACGAAAGAAGCATTATATCCTCTTCTTGGTCCTACATAATTACTTCCATTCACCCTTCCTCGTCATACATCTTACAAGAAATCATAACACCTTTTTATGGTCCTGAAGGAATCTAAACCTGTAAATTAATTGCGACGATCCATTCTATATCCTCTACCAAAGGGGTTTTCCTGCAACGTCCAACCTATATCCTCTACCATAGGGGTTTCACTTCCACGCCATAGCTACATCCTCTACTAAAGGATTTCACCATCTATGTCCTACTTGTATTCTCCAACAAATGGGTTCACCTTCTACCCACTTTTTATAGCTTCTATTAAAATATTTTCAAAAGATATTTCCACCTATATTTTTAAGATTGGAACAAGTTATAATTTCTCGTAGTTTTAAAATATTATTTTTCTTCTAATTTGTATAGATTTTAAAATATATTTTTTTCAAATTTACTGAGTTATTTTCCTGTCATAAAATTTGTGTCGATATACCAAAGACAGGTCTCAATGGGGAAATCATGATTTCTTTAATTACTTCGAGGACTTCCTATAAGGCAAGATAGGTCTAAGCATTGAAACAGGTTTTTCGTAAAAAATTAAAATCTCATTGGTGGTTGATAAAAGCACAGGTGATAGTTCGCGCCACAGAGGCTGGTGTGTACTTCTACGTTCACTTGTACAGTCACTTCAACTTAAAAATAACCGCCGTTCTTAATAATTCTGATTGACTGGACTGGAGTTACTGCGTGCGTACCCAGAATGTATGGTGACTGTTGGTGGGGGAAGGTGTGTAATGCGCATGCGCCAACGAGGCGCCCAGTTATGTAGCGAGTACTATAGAACTATATTAGATATATAGAAAAATATTATGTTCTGTTGATGTTATACATATTTTCTTAAAGTAATTATTACCCTTTTATTTAAATCATATCTTTAATCAAAGCGCTGAGGCTTGAAAATATTTAAATTGCCCTGTCATAAAACAAATATTAATAAATGTGAACTAAAAATATAGTGACGACGCTACGAACTAACTGGAAATAACCCTACGTGGAACTATTATAAAGCGAGATATATAGTCCTTGAATTGGTTCTCAAGTATTCCTGGTTTCTAGTTATAATTGAATAAATAAATGTACACATTTCTATTTGATATCCTATCCAACCTATTTCCGATAGTAGCTACACTTCAAACATCACGTTCCCGGAAGCTCTTTGTGTTCTATACTTGGAAGTATTTAATGAGTAATTGGTGCAATTTAAATATAATATTAATATCAGTTTTCATGCATAAAATATACTAATGTTGTTTGCACAGTTATATTTGTTTAGAAATTGAAAAACAAGTAATATTATAAAAATATTTGTTGAAGTATATTCCTACTGAGATTAACACACAACAATTTTATTTTAGTTACCCCAGAGCACTATTTATCTGTGGTAACCATTACAACAGTTTAAGGTTGTACAATGGAGGTTTCGACGACAACCAGATGGAGGAAAATCATTCATATACATCTTTGAGAAATATATTTCTGTGTATTGGAAAGTCGGTAAAGTGCTGACGCGCGCAAGACTTCGAACATGAAGATTCTGAGTTCGAATCCGGCTGGACCCCACAATTTTATAATTTGATTATTGAATAATTATTTGAAAAAAACTGAATTAACATCAATTGTCATCCTCTATAGGTTGAAAAAAATTTTATTTAAATTTGATTTGATTGATGAAAACGTAAAAGATATGTATCAGGAGAGTGTGAGCCATTAGAAGGAATTTACAGTAATAATAAAATGTATTCAAGTAAAATATGCATATTAATAAACATACAAGAAAAAAGTTTGCAACTCGTTTTGAAGGTAAGATTTAAAACGTTTAAGAAAAGCGTGCGTGTCATTTTTTAAAGTTTTATTCTTAGTTTTTTATTTATATTACTTTTTATCTTCGTTTCTAGTAAAATAAAGACAATTAAAATGCATTATTTCCAAATTAAGGAACACGTAAGTAATATACTTATGAGTTCTAGCTTTCTAATTGAAACTATATGGTTGTTTATAAGATTTAAAATTTTCAATAAATTTCAAGATACGGATAGACACATCTCTCTTCACTCCAGTTGAGTGTAGGTCTATATCAGACAAACTATTCTGCCCATGTAGTGACATGATTTCTCGTATTCGCAGCACCCTCTTCTATCCCTCTTTATCGATCTTCGTACTAGAGAGACTGAAGAATAGATAAATCTTATGATCTTGATAGGAAGTAGTTCCTCCTACAAGAGGAAGTGAATAATGTATACATCCTTATGATCTTGATAGAGTGTAGTACTTCTTACAAGAGGGAGTGAATAATGGATACATCTTTATGATCTTGATAGAGAGTAGTACTTCTTACAAGAGGGAGTGAATAATGGATACATCTTTATGATCTTGATAGGAAGTAGTTCTCGTACAAGAGGAAGTGAATAATGGATACATCTTTATGATCTTGATAGAGAGTAGTACTTCTTACAAGAGAGAGTGAATAATGGATACATCTTTATGATCTTGATAGAGAGTAGTACTTCTTACAAGAGGGAGTGAACAATGGATACATCTTTATGATCTTAATAGGGAGTAGTTATTCTTACAAGAGGGAGTGAATAATGGGCATCTTTATGATCTTGATAGAGAGTAGTTCTTCTTACAAGAAGGAGTGAATAGTGGATACATCTTTATGATCTTGATAGAGAGTAGTTCTTCTTACGAGAGGGAGTAAATAACGGACACACACGCACGCGCGCGCGCACACACACACACACACAATCCAGCACTTTGGCACTGGCCATTGTTAGACATCTGTGACTTGAAGATGTACATGAAATTATACAATTATACAAAAGAAAGGTTCCTTGTAATAATGAACCAATACAAGAAATGGATATGATGAGAAATTATAGACCACCATCATCTTCATAAATTAGTAACAAAAAAAGAAAGCGAATAATTAGTCACAAACAAAAATAATAGTCCATCAACATATACTGTATAGAGGAAAATGGAAAATTGAAAGAAAATTCGCTTTCTATTTTGCCTTTTAATACTGTGATTTAGTCATATGCTTATATATATATATATATATATATATATATATATATTAAATGTAATTACAAAATAAAAAAAATTCTGTAGGCCTCAGTATGAATTTACTTGAAATTGTTTTTTAAAAAAATGTTTGTATTATCAGAGCATTTTGTAGGTGAATATTTCAATAAGTTTACAATAAATTCCCAGAAAACGTTTGTTGGACATTTTTATTAAGCCTCATATAACTAATAAAACTTAGGATTACGTGTTACTTTGCATAATATGCGAATACTTTCCCATGTGCTTACTATAAATTACCTAAACCTTGCCTCCACCCCGTTCGCGAATATTTACACGGAGAGGTAACGCCGCCGGGTCCGAGCAAAGCTGTTTATTTGAGTTTACTTTACGGTCTGTCCCAGACAACAAATGCTCACAATGAAGGGCTTACGGAACAGACCTGTCAAGGAATTACACACTTTCTTGAGCCTTAAAAGGGATTTATCTTTTCTCTGTTGAAGAAATTTCACAGAAATAAAATAATAGGATCTCTTGATATTCATAAAGAGATGAAATATCACAAACAAAAATTTCAGGTTTAATACATTTCCGACCACAACCTAAGTGAGAACAACGTAAGTGAGAATGTCTTTCATGCCTATCTAGTTCCTTAAATTACGATCAGAAATTAAATTAAATCAGGAAACAAATACACACCTTTCTCTATATTTTTTGTTATAAATACCACTTGCATTTAATTCATTGTCTGCATTGTTGATGGTTTCCGTATTACCGACAAGGTTACTCTAGAAGCCGGTAGTCCCCTGTATAGGGAGAGAGATGAGAGAGTTGAAGATAGGACCATAGTTGGGATATGAAGCTCTGCTAGTTGATTTATGTTGCCATGCATTTAGGAAAAGGGATCAGAAGGTGTACATGGACTGTAGATAGGACCATTAACTTCCCATGGGGTTCATCCGGAGTTTTCCCTCCTCTACACAGCCGTATAGTAATAGGTATAAGAGAGGATACGCGGCTTGAAGATTGGAGCTATGTGTGGGCCATGAGTTCGCTAGTACTGCGGCTAAGGTAAAACGTGGTCGATTTGTTTCCTTGTTACACGTGATCCCCATTGTTACAAACCTGGTTTATGTTCGCCATTAATCCTTAGGGCTCAAACGGGGTTTTCTATTCTCTACACCCGCGTATAAAATAACGATTAGAAATGATACGTTAATTGAAGATTTGACCTTAGTGTGGGACAGAGATAAAGAAGAGTACGTTGAAGATTTGACTCAGGTTCGAGCAGAATGCACTTCTAGAAGTGGGAATGAGAAAGAAACACGAAAAGGGAAGAAAGCCTAATAAAATAGAAACAAAAGTTTTCAAGTTAACTGCGACTTTTATTCATCATTTTTTAAAAGGATCAAATAAAGGAGAGATTCAATTCAATACGATTTACCTTTAAAAACGAATAACTTTTCTTAGACGGAATAATCTTAATATAGGTGACCGTGTTACCAACTGATCTATCTTACTAGGTAAAAGTAAAATTTAATGAACACAGTGACAATATTACACAGAATATAATTAATAAAACATCCAATACAATACATTAATCAAATAGTAACTCATTAACTTAGTACACAACACACATTAATCCATTATGTATACTTCTATAGCAATGATGAGAGCAACGCTAATTAGTTGTTAGTGGTTTAATGGGCGGGGCTTTGTCTCCCTATACAAACTTCAGGTTATAGTTACTGTACAGTAGTTTGTGTTGATAGATTTATTATATTTATTCACTATAATCTTCATTATGGTGTGAAACAGCAGAGTCTCGAAAATCCGAACCCGATATTTTGAGCTTCCGTATAACTTGAGCCTATTTCTACTTGAGCCTATTTTATCTATTTGAAAGGAAATGAGTCGGACGTCCAAGAAATATTTATATCAATACGTAATGCAAAGGAAATGAGTCAGGTTTCCAAGAAATATTTATATCAATACGTAATGCAAAGGAAATGAGTCAGGTTACCAAGAAATATTTATATCAATACGTTATGCAAAGGAGATGAGTCGAGCTTCCATGGAATGTTTATATCAACACGTTATGCAAAGTAAATGAGTCAGGCTTCCAAGAAATATTTACATCAATACGTCATGTAAAGGATATGAGTCAGTCTTCCAAGACATATTTATATCAATACGTAATGCAAAGGAAATGAGTCAGGTTACCAAGAAATATTTATATCAATACGTTATGCAAAGGAGATGAGTCGAGCTTCCATGGAATGTTTATATCAACACGTTATGCAAAGTAAATGAGTCAGGCTTCCAAGGAATATTTATATCAATACGTCATGTAAAGGATATGAGTCAGTCTTCAAAGAAATATTTATATCAATACGTCATGTAAAGGAAATGAGTCAGGCTTCCAAAAAATATTTATATCAATACGTTATGCAAAGGAAATGAGTCGGACGTCCAAGAAATATTTATATCAATACGTTATGCAAAGGAGATGAGTCGAGCTTCCATGGAATGTTTATATCAACACGTTATGCAGAGTAAATGAGTCAGGCTTCCAAGGAATATTTATATCAGTACGTCATGTAAAGGATATGAGTCAGTCTTCCAAGGCATATTTATATCAATACGTCATGTAAAGGAAATGAGTCAGGCTTCCAAAAAATATTTATATCAATACGTTATGCAAAGGAAATGAGTCGGACGTCCAAGAAATATTTATATCAATACCGTTATGCAAAGGCGATGTGTCGAGCTTCCAAAAAATGTTTATATCATTACGGCATGCTAAGGGGATGAGTCAGGCTTCTAAGAAATGTTAACGTAAAGTTCTCCTATTTTTCTCTAATGCACAGGAACGTACTACCGTTTAATTCGCGTTTTCGGTAACCCGAAGGGGTCTCGGTCCCATTTACCTCAAATTATCGAAACTCTACTATATAAAGATTTAATTTATAGGCCTACATAAATGCTTGCTTTCAGTTATTATTTCTTGTATTGTGGAACTAGGCGTATCGTTAATTATATTAGTACTATTAGTACTACTAGTATATTAGTTCAACTTAGTATATTAGTTATATTTATAAATACTTTCATAATTTTGTATAAAAATATTAAATCTAATATATAATTCACACTTCGGAAAGATCTTTCCCTCTAGTATTTATTTCAATTAGGTAATAAAAAACGTTTGAAAATAATATCCTTGGGAATTTAGAAATAAAGTAAAATTATTTATAAAACTATAACCCATAAATTATCTATCACTATATTAAAATATGTTCTTTGTGCTTTAAAAAAAATTTATTTTTGCATTCAACAAAATCTGTGCTCTTTATAATGGAATAAAATTTCTGTAAAGGAAAATTACTTTTTCTCATTACTAAATTATTTCTATGTGCGTAATAAATAACTGTATAACGATTAAAACCGCATCATAGGTTCGACTCATAAATCCTAGTACTCAGTTACATTTACAATTACTTTGATATTTTATTACGAAATTGCTAGAACAAATAACAAGTTTACAAAAGTTACAATTCGAAAAATGATTTATTCAGGTATTGATTTCTATTAGCCCCTAAATAGGACAACATTTGGAAACATTGCATCTATTGCACATCCAACCTTGCACATAGATTATTGACAGAGTGGCATGACAAAGACAGGTCGGTGTAGGCACATGTCGCCACATCTGTCGTGGGACGACAATTAAAGTCGACACTTGTACAATCCCCTTCTGTAATTAATTCCTACATTCGTGTATGGATCAATGTAATTTTAGCACTCTGTCTAAACGTATACATGACGAACCCGTTCAGTTGAGAAACCTATGATTATATAACATATTATTAGGAATAACTTACGAGGTTAAATAACAAAAATACTAAAAAAAAAACTAGCTAGAAATATTTCAATTCTAACCGGATGTACATTTCGGTTACAAGTAAACAACCTTAGTGGCATAACACAACATACTGACCATAGTCACTGCAGATGATCAGGCGGGTGGCACATATAGCGCTGTTGCCAGGTATGGAGCCGCCTTCGCGAGGTATGCACGAAAGTCGCTTACCCCTGAGCACTAATTGGCAACCCTGAGCGAACAGTGGTGCTCTGTTCGTGCGTCGGGCTGTCAGTCTATCGCCTTTTAGTGAGTCGTCTCTCGCCAGTGTGGCAACGCTGCATTTTTGTCCGCTATTCTGATCTCATGCAGTGGACTATACCAACATAGTTTCCTTATTTATAATTCACTGAACTACCCTCCCCCTCTGCAAAATTCCGCGGGCACTACTCTTAGGAAAGCGCGACAAGAAAGTGCTTTCCCTACCCGGGTGAAAACAAGCAACCTCGTCTTTTTAAACTTATAAGTAACATTAGAGTTATAACAATTACTTATAATCACATTAAATTATAAATAGCACTATACACTAATTTCTAATTATTACACTTATAGTAACAAAATAAACATATAATATAGAAAATAATAATCTTATTATAAAAGTGAGTATATAATAAACTTGAAATAGGACTTTTATCAGATTTTAATAAAATCTTTGGACCATTTTTCCTAATATATAAACCATCAAAATTATACAACAATTTATTGATCCTAAGACTCATAATTAATTTGACATTATTAACATCTTAATTATAAAGTTTTAAATATATTTGCAGCAATACTGGACTTAGAGTTATCTTTGGTATTTTATTTCCCTAACATGTTCTTCATATCTCCTTTAAACGTTTCTTATAGTCTGTCCACTGCAATATACATTTGGCCGCAATATTTATAATTCATTTTATAAATTCCTGAATTTCCTGTTTTGTTTAATCTTATGTTTGGTATTACCTAGCAAATTTTTTAATGATTTTATTTTCATACGCAACTTTCAACTAATTCTTAAAATTTCCTTTAAACCCTTTAGTTTTGTACTTTATTTATATTAGCACTAATATTTTTAAAAAAACCTGTGTGAAAACCTTTTCTATCACTCTAGGCAAACTAGTGTCTCAATAAGGTGTTACAGGCTCATTGCCACTGAAACACTGACGAAGATCAATCATAGAAAACGTTTTCACACAGATACGTTTTTCATAATCAATCCACTTAAGATTAAAAGTATGGCAAGTTGTTATTTTGTTTGATTCGAAAACTAACGATAACCTCGAAAAACAAAGAAATCGAATACATTTTAATTTATTCACATGATTAGATTAGGAGAATAAACCGAACAAAAAAAAGTGTGGAAGAAAACGTTTGTTAATGCGCTGATTTAGAAAGCTAGCTGGAATTTCAAAGACTGTATTTACAAAAGGTCGGTTGGTTGATCAGAAGTAGTGTTGACAAATGGAGTTGTTCTTACTCAAAACGACATATATTTATTGACGGTGACGCTAAGAGCCATAGAACGGTAAGACGCTCTTGAAGTTCAGGCGACGCCAGAAAAATAATAAGATGAAAAGCGTTCTAATGAACTAACGATTTCGCAAGGACTGTGATTAGGTTAGAGTGGGGCTATCCCGGACAAGTTGCCAGATACCAGGATAGAATGGCGGAGATACTTGGGAGGTAGGTCCCGAGACCGTCACTGTAATGGAAGAACGATGGTAACAGAACAACTGGGCTGACTTGAAAACTTCGCATTATGCCAGACACTTGATAGAACCTAAGGAAACATTTACTAACAAAACTTATGTCTCCAAAGGCAGCTATTCGTTCTTTTTCATTTGAACCTAAATAAACCTAAACCTAAACGTGCTGATTAAATTTCAGCCAAACTAACTAAAAGCCTGCTTCGTTAAGTTTCAATACCTAAAGTTTCACAATCGGTTATTATATTTTTTTAATGAAAACACAGCGATGACAAAATATTGCTGGAAGAAAAATTAGTTTATTTTAATGGAAGAAGTATGGTTTTTTTTCAAATAATATAAGATTTCTAAATTATAACCTAGTAATAGTTTTATATAGACAAATATAAAAGTGGTGTAAATAACCCAGCTCTTATTACATCTACATTGACGTGAGTTTTAAATTATGCAATTACTATTTTATCAATTCAGAAATTATTTTATATTGAATGTTTGAAGCGTAGCCACACCCACAGAACTACTGGAAAGATGAGATGTAACCATTTAGTTGTTATTTATAATATGTAAATTGTAGTTTCATGGCTTCAGCAATAAAGTGCTTGTAGATGAGTAAATTTTGTGAGTTCATTTTATTAATAAACAATTTAACGCAATGGCGATTGGAGTAATGAAACACTCAAGCATTAAATCAAAGCAGAATTAACGAATTGTATGACTTACGATGGAGGAAGCAAGGCCAACAAATATGCAAATAGTTTGGTCGATTAAACAAATGTTAAAAATAACCTTGTGTTGATCCTACAATTTTGAAATACTAAAAACAACCGACTGTTCTAAATTTAAACGGTTTTCTTTCCGTTTAATGGAAGGCACAATAAACATCATGCATTACACTTATCCGTAACGCACTCAGACACCCACTTTGGTCATAGTGACGTCAATACAAATTTAGAACCATTAAATTCCTTTAATCCCGAACCTTATCTGTCAAACTGTAACCTGATTAGATACTGAAAGTATAATAAATAAAAATAATTAATTTCTCCAGTAGTCAGTTACTATCCACAATGATTGTCTATCCACATGGTCTCTGCATTTTCCATGCACCTTCGCATCATCTGCCTCAGTGATAGTAGTAGAACATACAGGAATAATATACGCTATGAGATTTTAAAATATGTGCTTTTTTAAAAAAAAATCAAGTTAACATTTTAATATCAGTATGGAATATTAAAACCCTGCTACAAATATGTCATTATACATTTATTAACCCTTTCTTCTTAAAACGGCATTACCTAAAATACAAAATGGAAGAAACGTCAGAAAGAGAGAGAGTGTGTGTGTGTGTGTGTGTGCGTGCGCGCGCGAGCCCACGCGCGCGCGTGTGTGTGTGTGTGTGTGTGTGTGTGTGTGTGTGTGTGTGCGCGCGCGCGTGCGTGTGTGTGTGTGTGTGTGTGTGTATGTGTGCGTGTGTGTGTGTGTGTGGTAGTTGTTTGAGTGTGTGTATGCAAACAAATCCTGTACACATTTACCTTCTTTTTCTCTCACATTTTCTCCTTTTAAATATGAATTTTTTATTTCAAAAAATCTTTTCTAACTATTATTAAAACATAATAGTACTATGATATCTATAATTAAGAAGAAATATCAATTAATGTAACTGTATCTATTTCATAAATGTTTTTACAATAGATGAGCAATATTAACAGCTGAACAGTTAGAATTTTGTAGGCAATTTTTGTTTGAATATTGTATACTGAACTGTCAAACAGGTAAAAGAAGTGTAAAGTGATATCAGGGTTTAACACCGTATCAATTTTATAATGAAATTACGCCAACATAGGTTTCTGTTACGGATATAGCAATGAAAGTTCTGAAGATGTTCGATGTATGGCGTAAGAATTATTTCATGAAATACGGTTTTTGAATGCGAAAACATTTTTTCCAGTCTATCAGTGTTTACGAACGATGAGTCATTTCCAACCAAATCATCATGTTGATGAAGAACATGGAGAGACGTGTTGAAAGTGTTGCAGTAAATTCAGTGTAGAAAGTGTTAAAGTCGCCCAAGTACGACGCGAATGGCTTATCGTATTGATTGATCTAGAAGCAGAAAAATCTACGCAAAAAGAAACTTCACCCTTTTCGCCTGTAGGTAGGTTTACCATTTGCTGACGACAGATTACCCTTTGGAGTTGAGCTTCCCTCATTGGCTTCTAGACAAGAGCTTTCCTCATTGGCTCTAGACAAATCTGACAAGGTAAGTTCAATTTATAGGGTGTGAAGGAAATCTACACGATTTTCTTAAACTAGTTTCAAACACAATTTCACTTCAATACTTGGTGTTGTGTTATTGATGATAAAATCCTGGGAACAATCGCTTTAATGGGAAACGTACGGGTGATTTATACAAAGAATTTATGGGAAAAGAATTACTGTTTGTGTTGGAAGACATACTTATACAATCAAGTATACGAATAACAATTTGGAACCACTCTGATGTATTTTTTTTATTTTAAATAAATAAAACCCCTTAACAACAAACATTTTATCAACATTCTTACGCACATTTCGATTACCAAGCAATCATCTTTAGATAAAATTACTACAGGAATAATTTTTAAAAGATTACGAAATGATTTTTCAACTCGACGATACAATTCTACAATTCTGTTTCACAAAATTTTCTATTTTTCATTTCTTTCGAATTATTAAAAATTTAATTATTTTTAAAGACGTGTAGGTCCATTATTGAGCTACGTAACACGATTCTCTAAAAAACATATATTTTCTATAAGTTCTGTTAAAATATTGTACTTAGTTGAAAATCATTTAAAAAAATTAATGTCCTTCAGAGCTAAATGTAACATACTTTTTGAGACAGTCAGATATCTTAGAAGTACTAGTTATATGACTCGGACATAGTTAATTAAATTTTTCAGTACATTTTACATGAAGTCTACTTGATTTCACACCTCAGTTAACTTCCTACAACTTTCAGTTAGATTTCATTATAACCGGGAAATTGGAGTCGAGACGAAATCTTCCGCCAGCTGTAACTCAATAGCGAAGCGTTTAAAGGCTTCGTTTAAATGAATGTTTAAATTAGTTTCACCTGAGGAACAAACTCTAAAGGATTCCCAGTTTCTGCCTGGAAAACTCTGTGTATTATATCACATTCACACGCACGTCCACATACACACACACACACACACAAACTCACAGAGGGAGAGAGAGAGAGAGAGAGAGAGAGAGAGAGAGAGAGAGAGAGAGAGAGAGAGAGACAGACAGACAGAGAAAGGAAGGAAATCTTTTATCAATACGGTAAGCAAAGGAAATGAGCAGGGCTTCAAGATTTGTTAATTTCATCCAGTATACAAAGGAAATAAGTCGGGCTTCCGGGAAATTAATGTTCATAGCCATACGGTATACAAAGGAAATGAGTTGGGCTTCCAAGAAATGTTCAATTTAATCCGGTATGCAAAGAAAACAAGTCGGGCTTCCAAAAAATGTTAATATGACTACGGTATGCAAAAGAAAGAGTCATGGTTCTAAGAAATGTTTATATCAATATGGCATGCAAAGGAAATGAGTCGGACTTTTATGAAATAGCTATGTAAAGTTCCATAAACCGATTTATTGCATTTTAAATTATAGTATTAGGGTTAATTAAACTCCTATCTTTCTAATGCACATGAACGTATTTCCGTGTAATCCAAGTTTTCCAAGGGGTCTCGGTCCCATCTACCTCGAATTATCGAGACTCTACTATATTTGTATTATTTGATACCATTTATTTTATAATTATTTATTATTATTTTCTTTGTAAAATAAATCATGTAGGAATATGTATAAATTTTGTGTCATTATTGTTGTATACAAATATAAATATATATATATATACATATATACACACACACACACATATATATATATATATATATATATATATATATATATATATATATATAAATATATATATATATATATATATTTGTAGTTATGCAGCACTGTTTTCTTGTATACACTTATCACTTTCACTTATGTACTTAAAGAAGTAAGATTCTTGTGAAAGTGATATATATATATATATATATTGTGTTATTTTTGTTATATATTTTACCCTTATATTATATTCTTTTACGGGCAAAAAATATCCTGTTGAAAAATGTTTAAAATATTTTCTTACAAAACTTTGCTATTTATCTTAAAATAAAATGAAAGTGAGAATAACGTCATTATGCACAGTAGCGATGCAAAATACTATAAAGAGCTAGGCTATTGTTGAATAATACACAAGAAGTGTTTTTGCAAAAAAAAAGTGGGTTTTATTTAAAATTATTCATTGAACATTTTCCATTTAAATCCCATATATTTTACTTTTTATTAATTCCGTTATGTAAATAGAACATAAAATGTACATAGTACTATGGGCGAGATTCTTTAGGTTATGGAGATGCGTGGTCGAAAGACCTAAAGGAAGTCTGCATTCTACTACGAGAGAGCGGCTCACCATAAATAATAATAATGTGGAAACATTCCAAAACTGCAAGAAGGGTAGAGAAATCAATAGCCCTGGCACGTTCTACATTTTAAACCTAACCCTTTATCTTTGTTCAGTAATAATATAGATAGAAAAATTAAAACAATGCGAAAACTTTGTGGCAATTGCTTGAAATCTACAATGCCTTTATAGTTTATTTCGTGTTTGACATCTTTTACCGTTCACAATTTTACAAATCTATCTGAAGTATCTAAGGTTTATACAAACTTATTTCTTACACACTTTTTTGCACGGGGAGTTCTTCAAATGACCAAAATTCAACTAACCAAAATGTACGCACACAATTTACGCAACTTTCAACTAACCAAAATAATCGACATTCAAATAATCGTAAGTCCACGGACTTCAACTATCTAAAGTACACGGACTTCAACTGAAAGAAATGTTGCTATTATCGTTTTGCCGTTCCACAGGAGCTCATCGCACCGTTAATAAATGGGAAGTAATATTTCTGTAAATATCTAAACTTAGTAGTTTTTATTGGTAGCTTAAAATTATTTATCAAAATAATACTTTTTAACTTTATCGTTATTAAAGTAAATGTAATGGAGCAATATTATTCGGTTTTATTAGACCATAGATCGTAAAGTATCTTATTATAATTGTAAATAGTCGGAACGGCAATAAGATAACTCGCAACATTTCTTTCAGTTGAAGTCCGTGTACTTTGGTTAGTTGAAGTCCGTGCACTTTAGTTAGTTGTGGTCCGTGCACTTTCGTTTAGTTGAACGTCGCGTATTTTGGTTAGTTGAAAATTGGGTAAGTTTTTGTTAGTTGAATTTTGGTCATTTGAAGGCTACTATTTATTGACTACTCCCAGCAATGCTATAGTAGCATTTCCTCCCACGGACTATTTAACGTATGCAGGATATCTCAGGGAGCACCAGATAATCATTCAACTACTTGTTCCTCTGGTGCCACTAATAAAAAAAGGTTCATTTAAACCTAGTCATGGAAACGCTTAGTTAAGCAGCTACATTTGCGAAAGATTTCCTCTGGATTCCAGTGATCAAGTTACAATGAAACCATACTTAAATTTGTAGGGGGAATTAATTGATGTGTTACGATGAGGGGGATTCTATTTTAAAATTGAATAAAATAGGTCTTAAACCTGCAGCTAGAGTAATTTTTAATATATCTGGCGAAATACATAAGACTCAAGTCTCGAAGAACAGGTTACGTTTTTTTTAAAATACATTAACTATGTTGCATAATTACTAAATACATATAATTTGTAAACAGAACTTCTAAGTATACGATATCAAGAGCACAGTGGTACAATATATTACAATAGAAGTATTGAAAACAACCCCAATACGCGCACCAAAACAAACTTATTTTAAACAAACCTTCTTTACAATAAGCATAATAAACTGAAAATACGGAATTTTAAAACAAAGTTTAACGGGATATTTTACTTCACCAAAGTGTGATTAACGTTAACGTGTAAATATGGTTTTCTGAATGTGGTCTTAAAGTCACATTTATTTATTCTAAGTTTTCAATTTATTAAATTCCTTCTATTAGCTAACACTCTCTTGATATATACGTTCTACAAATATTCAATCGTTAATAAAATACGTTGTCATTCATCCAATAAACTTCAAATACATTTCTGTAAACCTGTAATGGATGACATTTGATGTTAATACAGTATTTTAAAAATATTTATTCAATAATTAAATTATAAAATTCATGGGAACCAGCCGGATACGAACTGAGAATCTTCATGTTCGAAGTATAGCGCGCCTTAGCACTTCATCTACTTTCCGATGCTTGGAAATATATTTCTCAAATATGTATACGGGTTTTATCCCCCCTCTGTGGTTGTCGTCGAAGCCTCCATTGTATGACCTTAAACTGTTGCCATGGTTACCACACAATATCATAAATAGTGCTCTAGGGTAAGTAAAATAAAATGTTTTTGTTAACCTCAGTAGGAATTTACTTAATTTTTTTAAAAAATATTTGTTGTTTCTATATTGGTTTTAATGGTTTATATTTTATAAACAAGAAACTATTTATAATCCTAGAAAGTTTAATAATTCCAGAAATATTCATAATTACACCGCACACATATTTTAACCGTTATAAAAAACAAGGTAAATAATAAAATCCCCTTTTAAAAAATAACGGAGGTGTTGATTGAATTTTTTGGGGGTAAGGAAAAGATATAAGGATCTCCTAGTACTGGCAGGGGGGGGGGATTATAGTATCCATGATGCAGTGTCGCATTCCTTAACTAGTCAAGTGGGTTAAAGTGGAATCTCCATCGCTGCCAATACAATTGTTATTATACTCAATTGGGAAAATTAATAACTACTACTACATTATAAAAATTATTCGAGTTGGCTTGTGAGTTGATACTTTATAGGTTACGTTCAATTTTTTAAAATTGAAGTTTTGTTTGTGATAGCATCACTGAAGAAGATGACAAAAAGTCATTGAAACACATTTAAGATTAAAGTTTTTATAATTGTGAGTTGTATATATTTCTTGTGTTTATTTACTATTGCATAGTAACTTTTGTATGACTGCCGGCCACGCAACTGCTGGGAATAACTGCTGGCAGTCCAGACATGAATGTACACGACAGCCGGTGATGAGCGACTCCAGATGTTTAAAAAGCAAATATATTGCTCACTTCCAACCGACAAGCGCTTGGCGGTAATGCGCTGTATTACAAAGGCCGTAAAGCACGCAGTATATTGTCCTAATATATTTAGACAGGCAAATGGTGCGTACTTTAATACAAGCTAACGATGTCAGATTAGGACAACAATGCCCTTCGCTGAAGAGGAGTAACATCAATCAGCTGATTCTTTATAGACTAAAGGATTACCCTGGGTAAAGCTATACAACTGCTTTAATTATTACGTAACTGTCCGTATTGAAACTGTCTGTAATATCACGTAAGATAAACACGGAACACATTCTGCACAAATAAAGCACTTTGAAATGTGTTATATATTGCAACCCAAGAGGGACGCAAAACAATCTTTTGTTGAAGGCAATGTTATAAGAAAATCTCTAGTATTTAATATGAAAAACTGCAGTGAACAAACAAGACAAAACGCTAGTTTCTAAATGGGATTTTAACGACTGAATAGGGTTAGAATATAAATAACAAGAAGGATTTGTAGTTGAATAAACAATGCGCTGCCCACTTGACAAGTTTGGATTTATGTAACGCTCCACGACGTCCGTTCAGTTCGCTTTACCAGCAGGATTTAAAATACAGTACATTACAATTCAATTGAATAAAAGCAACGATAATCCTTTTAACGAAAATAGTAAACAGTAACGCAAATAAAATAAAAGAAAATTATTTATTATTGATTTAACCTATACACAAACATTTGTAAGCTATCTGTCAGGATTGCAAGAGCATTGTTTAAAACTTACAATGACCACTAAATTAGTGTACCTTAAACATTCTTTCAAGTAGGGTCAATAGTTATGAGATTAGCAGTTTGGCAGCCGTAGGCTAGTTAGTACAGTTTATTATTATTAAAACTCTATTTATCGAAATGATTTTACTATCTTCTTTTTACAGAAAGAATCCCAACCGACTTTTGAGTACACCGCTTACACCCGGTATTAACTTTGCACCGTTTTATAAACACTTTTTAAAAACAAACAAGTATCAAAGACAACTGATTGATAAAGAACTGAGAAAGGACGGTGACAACCGAAAGGGAAAAGGAAATGGTAACATAAGGAAACTACGTGGTGAAGAGAATGGCCTAATGTTTCTGAGGGTGGGTTTAGAGGGTGGGAGAGATGTTCTGCCAATACTTTCCTTACCACTTAGTCCAACTATGTTCTTCTCGGAATTATAACTTGGGGAAAAAATCAAGTTTGGAGTGCCTATGCTAGAGTATACATGATAATTTAAAATTTCGTAACGAATTTACTTTACAGAATCTTTAGTTGAAAACTTAAAAAAATAACTGCTGCATAAATCGTTTTAAAAAAGCTTTAGCGAAATAGCACTATCGATAGAATTTTCTTTAATTGTTACAGCTCCAGCAACTGTTATGAGAACATTTCGTGGTATTGCTTTCCAGGAAAATAAAAAATTAATCCAAGACAAGTAACTTCTAAGGTTTCTCAGAAAACCGCGTAGCACGCAATAATTAGGGATAGAATAGGGATAAAATGTTTGACGAGAAATAAGATTGTTAATTCAGACAAAGTAAATATCAGATAAGAAAACCAATATAAGAAATTTATTTTCAACTTTTATTATTAACAAAATCAAATACTAAAAAATGTTAAGCTTCATAGTTGAAACAATTTTAATAGATTCAAAGATAGTTTACAACAGGTGTTTTTGGTGGTTTTTGCATCGTTCTAAGCATTTTAGAAAAAGTATGTAATAATTACTGATATAATGAAAACAGTGTTTTCAATCCTTTAGCTTAATTTCATTACTAGTTCACGATGCAAGAATATTACTGACGTTAAATTGCCTACACCGCGCCGTCTTTTGCGGCCATTTTTGCAATTAAACATGTTGTATAAACACTGTTTCATAAATTGAATAATTACAGTAAATACGTTTATATTATTTATATAAATAACAAAATTGTGTGTATATATATATATATATATATATATATATATATATATATATATATATATATATATACATCAAAAATTAGGATACTCGTAAGAATTATTTATTAATTTTTATTACTCAAAGGTAGTTTTGGCAAACAGTACCAACATCAACAGGAATAAATAATGCAATAATAATCTATTACTGTAGTAAGATGTTTTAAGTACTGAAAATTATTAAGTAATCCTTGTATTTGAATATCCTCAGTTGTTTGGATTATTATGCAAGCAAAATATATATATATATATATATTAAATATATTAATATTCTTAATATATTCTTGTTTTTGAAATATTTTTATTTTATTAATTATATATATATATATATATATATATATATATATATATATATATATATATGACGTGAAATATATAAAGCATAAAAACAAATATTAAATAACTAAAATCTTAATATATTAATAATCCACGATCATTCTAGCAAGTTTAAAAAAAGGGTCTTTTACAGAGCTTATTCAAAAAGATCTCTCAAAAATATTACACATATTAGAATTTGAAAAACGTTGTTCATATTTAATAATGCTAAGAAAAAAACGGTAGAACTACCTTATAGTAGAAACCTCCAAAATAATCCCAGTGGGCCTGCGATTCCCGTCCCCTGTTGTGGCGGAATCCTCAATTCAATTTGCCCAAACATGTCGCCAAAATAAAGTTTCACAACACTGAGACTCCACAGGTATAAAACCTCTTTAAATGAACTTTTGTTATTCTCTCTTGGCCGCAAGTAACAGATTTTTCTGCACGTTAATGTTTCTAGTGTCGTGGGTTTTCAGGATTGTAATGTTTTTTACTGTTATTAACGATGCCCCTATGAACTGCAATTTTTATTTAAGACTATGTGACTCTAATGTGATCTAAATCGTAATACACGAACACACACACGCGCGCGCGTAAAAATATTGTTAGGTCGTATATTTCTAAAGATAGAGAAAACCATTCGTAAAGAATCTTATATTGATGAAAAATGTTTATAAAGTGATTTTATTCAAATATTTTGTCTACTTTGGATTCATTAGCAGAAACATTTTACATAACAAACTTACAAAAATGTTAGAAACCAGTTTTTTCTTCCAAACATAAGAGCGCAATAGATTTAGTAGCCAACACGTTTTTGCAAACGCCAGCCAAACAGTCCCATGAGTGCACTAGAATCCCTCTGGTCGTAAACAATAAAACTGTGAAGAAACCATGTAAAACTACACGGTAAGTTTGCAAACCTCTCGAGCATAGCCTACATAGCGCTTACAATTGTGTTCGAAAAGCATCCTACTTTCCTAGGAACCTTGATTGTCTGACCAAATTTACAGGAGTAAAATATCTATTACTGGCACACTATGGGTTCCGTTCTGCTCGGCTGCTACTAGCCAATCTGCGTACTACGACTCTCCTCCTCTTCTCGCCGCGTCTTCAGACCTTACACCCAACGTGTACGACTGTATTTTTTAAATTAAGATTCTAATGAATCAAAATCAGTAACGCTAATGCTAAAATCGTCCAATGTTGTCACTGTTGCTTTTACACCTGTTTTATCTGCAGTTTTAAACAATTGGCAATACGACACTGCATTACCATTTTTTGGACAGTATGTAATGACACTCCAGTCGCCCGACCTCACATCTTCAAGACCTTTTCATCATGAAACATTCGAGCTTCTGCATAAAACTAACCAACTACACGAAAGACTAACTCACAGATCTGACTATTAAGTTTATCATGTTTTATTTTACTCACTACAAGATAATTGCGCACGACAGTTACACGTAAATACATATATACTTAACAACAGTTATACAATGCCAATTGGCAGAGAGGGACCGACTAGAATAGGCTAGACATAGTGAAGATGTCATTAGAACGGTTAGAATTACAAGAAAACCAATGTTTTCCGAAAAGCATTGATTTACCCCCAACACCTCTCACACCCCGTGCGCTTTCACTTGCAGCTGGAAGGTCAGAGCGGAACTTATAGTGCGCCAGCTATACCTTCCTAAACAAGCGTAAGTACAAGTGAGAGGGAAGAACGAGAGGCATGTTCAACTTTGAGATTCTGTAATTATGCATAAAATATTTTGGTTAGCTTATCTTTAAAACTACTTTACACTATCATTAAACACGTAATTTTATTTTAGTTTCTTTTTTTATTTTAAAATTACAATTAACATAAATATGATATATGTACATATGTCAGAATAACAATATTAAGTGGCAATATATAATACGAATTTTATTGCAATTTTCCATTTTCCTTTCTATGTATGGTGCAGGGCCATTATTTTTGTTTATACGTTTTTTTGTCGCTTGCATTTAGTTGTAGATTTTTTCGCTTTCCTTTCGCATTGTCCATTTGTGTTAACGATACCGCTAATCCTTTTTGTTTCCTTATTTTATTCTTTTCATTCACTTTTATTACTAGAGCATCATTTATAATAATGTGTAATAAACATGGCAACAATTTAAAGTTGTACAATGGTGGTATCGACGACCACCATATTGGGGCAAAAGAAAATTTCATATAAATCTTTGTGAAATACATTACCCGCAATGGGATATTGGCGCAGTGAAAAAATCGCGGTAGACTTCGAAAACGAAGATACTCAGTTCAAATCCGACCTTAATACCTAAATTTTTATAATATAATTATTGAATAGATAATTTACAAAAATGTATTAATTTCAATTATCATTTACTTTAGGTTACAAAAATGTAAATGAACGTTATTAGATCCATTACAAATTTGTACAAGTTATAAAGGTTTATATATATATATATATATATATATATATATATATATATATTCAAGATTAAATAATATACACTAATTACAGGGATAATTTATTGAATAATACACTCAAAGCTTTTCGTTGGTTGACATTACCAACATCCTCAGGAATTACTAAGAATGACAAAAGAACATTCTTAGTAATTCCTGAGGATGTTGGTAATGTCCACCAACGAAAAGCTTTGAATGTATTATTCAATAAATTATTCGTGTAATTAGTGTATATTATTTAATCTTGAAAATAATTCTAACAGGAAAACCTATTTGATATTCTATATATATATATATATATATATATATATATATATATATATATATATATATATATATATATATATATATATATATATATATATTTATATATATATATTAGGAGAGTGTGAACTAATAGAAGGAGCTTTAAACAAATAATATAAATTTTTTTAAAGTATATTGCTACTCAGGTCAAGACAAACAAATTTTATTATTGTTTGATTATTTCCAGTTTGTTTATTTTATTAGATTCATTCATTATTAACCGTATAGCACTAATTATATTTTGTGGTAGCCATGGCAACAGCTTAAGGTTGTACAATGGATATTTCGACAACTAGATGAGAGAAAAATTTATATACATCTTTGGGAAATTAACTTCTTGGTATTGGAAAGTTGACGCAGTGCCAAAGTCTATCCTCTGAACATGAGGATTCATAGTTCAAATCCCTATAATCCCCCAATTTTATATAATTTAATTATTAATGATCATTATTGACGATTGAAAATTTGTACAAGATATGTATCACAAGAGTGTGAGCTAAAAGAATAAATTTAAAAATAGATAAATATGACTCGACACACACTGTGTGCAAACCCTTAAATTAGTTAAATAATAGCGTCATAACGGCAGATGCGAAGCAGGATTTATGGGACGTTCTTGGGAAAGGAATGTCATTAAGGCCTTGAGCCGAATGTGTTCCATGCTCGTATCCGAAGCGTTTATTGCCTCGGAAGAAGAGGTCTATGTGAAATTACAGCCGCGCTCGGTGAATGTTGCGAAACCAGCCTATAAATAATCCCGTGTTGTTTAGAGGGCCGGAAAACTGCCTTTTCCTTGTACTTACGTCATTTATTTGTTATTGGGGGGGTATTTAAGGGGGAACGGTTAAACACTGTAGCGCTTGTAAACGAGAACATTGTGTAACCAATCAAACATTAACTGTAGAACGCATATATAAATTAAGAATAAATCGCTAACAGATAAGAGGACGAGACCTTTCTGAGCAGTATTTGCGCTGATTTTAAAGTGCGTCTGTACAGCAACTTTAGTGTAACAATTGTAAGGCAAGAGAAGGTAGCTAAGAGGTTCATTGTGTCACACCATCATGGATAAAGGGTGTAATGTGGGCGAAGAAAAGGATCCCTGAAATTAATATTTTATTCATTTAGTTACTGGCTAAAATAAGGAGGAAACAAAACTTAGGTGACATCTTAACATTAGGTTATAAAAACTCAAAGTAACTTGAGGCGGAGAATAAGAACGAGCAACCATAGCAGAAGGTATTTTAACATTTAAAGCCGATACAGTCTTTAACAAATATAACAATTACATACGATATTTTACGAATCATACACTAAAATCAAATGAAATATTCTATGCATTTAAATAGTAAAACCATCTGTAAAATACGAATAAAAATTAGAATCGTAAATGACATTGCAGCATAGCTATTGATTAATTTAACAATAGTATTATTCATTCATTCTATAAATTTATTTTAATATACTCAGAATATAAAACACGTTTCCTAGAAAGTAGGAAGACCCCCACAAAACTAATAGCGACAAGTGGAACCTTAGTTTATGAATAAAGTCCGTAGCTTTTGACGAACAAACTACACTGGTGAAGGACTGTGTATTTCTTATATTCGGATACATTCGGACATTCAACGGTAATTGACGTCAAACACAAAAATCTTCGGAGGAAATTAGGTTTATTTAACTCGCAACATCTGGAACTTTATAAAGCGTATGACTTCATGGAGAGGTAACTAACTAATTACTGTAGTCAACGTATGTGTGCGTGAAAGAAATTGGCGCGAAACTGGCTTCTTTTATCTAACCGGGTTTTGGTGTAATATTGCACCCATACCATATTTAAACAAGGACTCTTCTAAGATGGATTATTAATGTACCATTAAACCATGATGTGTGTGCGAACGCGCGTGCGCAAGCATGTATGTGTGTGTGTATGCGTGCGTGCGTGAATATGTGTGTGTTGAGAGCTTAATTTTACTGACAGTTGTCAAAATCTTTTTAACCACCATCAAGGTGCAATTTTTCCTTGCCAGTTTTATAGTCACAGTTTTGCGTAACTTTTATTTAGCGTTGCATACTATACTGAGCTATCAGCGGTTTACTTCAGGTTACATTCACCCGACAACTAATTCCACATAACAGACGTATCTGCGTAATTATTTTCTTTGACAAACTTCCACATTCAGAACTCCTACTATTGAATCCTACTTTTATCGCGAGTTCTGTTGACAATTATTTCCACATTAATGAGGAAATCAAGCAAAAAAAAGCGACGTTGGGGGAGTCGTATCAGCTTTATTGAAAATGACAGACTGCTTAAAATTTACAAAGAAGACAGTTTTAATTGGGAATATCTCAAAGATGTTATCATGAACCCGCCAGAGTTCAGTGAAAGGCTTAACATGTTTTGTTTTATGAAGTTAGGCCTGATGAAAACAGGGTTTTGGAAAGTATTATAAGTAAGTAAAGATATATGGGTAAAACCTATTTATGAATTCGATGAATCGACAAACTTATCGGATTGTGCCTTTAAAGATATTCAAATTTGTCATTTATATTATTGTAAGTATGTACATCTTTTTAATAACTTTATTTTATTACTGTTTAAGGAACAGTTATTGTTCCCTCCCCAAACATTTCATTCTTATTGCGTGATTCACTTTTTGACTATAGGTAGGAACTTTGACTATCGCAGGGGCAAGAACGTTCTCCTAGCACTAATAGATAACTCTGACCCTTCGATTACTCCATTCATACAATTCTTTGTAGAGGGTGTACCTCGACAACTGTTCCTCATTACGCATCGTAACATTACATACGTGGGCCATGAAATCTTCCTATAATACAGACCAGATGGTTTTATATACCTACCATAATCTTATTAATTAATCACAATTCTTTACTTATCGTTCGAAAACGAGTTGAATTAACCGATACCTCAAAGGAAGCTCTTACTGGAATGTCAGGCGTTTGATATTTCGCCCCCTCACATTACACATTTGAATGTACCGACTTTTTTTTAGCACAGCAGGCTTGATAAGGGTAACATACTATTTGCCGAAACGTTGCATTATTAAAATAAATAGGTTTGACTCAAACATAAACGGTTTTCTCCTTTATTGTTTATAACAAATAATAATAAAAAATAAGCGGAAATAACCTTATCTCACTTCCAACTTAAAACGCAAAGAAAATTATAATAATAAAGAAGCCCATGTTATTTAGATTTTACCCAAACAAAGGCTTCTATTATTGTTCGAAATGCATCCTTTTAACGGAATTCTACATCAATATGCAGAATATATTGTTCACTTACTTTACGTTGCCCTAGATTATTAAAAAGCACAGGCGCTGCACGAATGATTTGCATTTTCAGGAATAAAAACAAGTTACGGCTCGAAGGTTAGAGGTAAGTGAATTATACACAGGGTTAAGTGCGAACTTAATTTCTCTCAAGTCCCTGCATATAAAATTTCCATACGGGTAGAAAAGCGGGATTTAAAGAGGGATATAATAATTGTTTAAACAAATTTACTTACTATTTTTAAAGCATAAATGTCCCCTTAATGGAAATAATGCAATATGTTAACATCTGAAAGAGGGGGGCGCACGCAAACACGCACATAAATGAGTACGCACTCGCGCGAGCACACACACACACACCTGCATAAAACCCTATATAATATAGTTTTTCCTAAAAATAAAACAATTAAACTAAAATTTGCAATAGATTCACGCAATTTATAATTTGTAATAACGAAGGGGATTTTTGGAGTGAGAGGAAGAATAAAATACGGCGGTAATTTGGGTAAGACTGCCGATATTTCACCGCCGCGTTTCAGGATATTTCTTACGTTCATCAGGGAAGCTGACGGCTCTTCGACGCGCTCCCATCCCACTGCCTTTTGTAGAGAAACCAGGATAAAGCATTGCACTTCGATTCACATTAGCTCCAAGTCTGAACATAACAGCGCCCATCTCCAGCCAAGTCTCATAGACTTAAGCAGTTCACTTAATAGTTTCGCTAAACGGTTTATTTCAGCTCAAGTGTATTCGTTACCTAATTCCATATATTATTTAAATAAACATTAAAAGTATTAATAATTATATTATTTTCAGTAAGTATGTTTCATTATTGAAAATTAGTTTCTAGTATTATAATGTCATCATTACGGTTTGCTCGTGTGACCTTGAAGGGCGAGCATAGGCGAAGGGAAGTGTAGAGGAAACAAAAAAACCCATATTTAGATTTGACAAGTCCGAAAGTCTGCTATAAATATTATTTTATTTTTGTCAAATTAACCAGATCATTTACACATAGTTTTGAACAAATTTACTTATATCAGTTATCTAAACGGCCGCAACGCCTGCAATTTCTTAGCGATGGCCTCTGATGCAACACGCAATACAGAAATCATGTTTTTTAATAGGGCTAGTACGAGTTATCTATCGATCTATGGCGCATCAGCCTACGAGTGAACACCTATAATATTGCTCA
This sequence comes from Prosapia bicincta, assembly GCA_036971475.1. NCBI lineage: Eukaryota > Metazoa > Arthropoda > Insecta > Hemiptera > Cercopidae > Prosapia > Prosapia bicincta. The sequence goes on from JBAIZL010000004.1 coordinate 49,324,947, forward strand.
TCTATTGTATCACCTTTAACACGTTCGCTACCGCAATGTTAACAAAATAACTTCTGGTATAGACCAGCCGGCTCACATATGCGCCGTACGGTCGCTCGTCGTGGACTGACGGCTCACATGTGCGCCGCTCTAGGTTGTGGAAACGGACCGGCGGCTCATATTTGCGACGCTGTTTGGGCGTTACTTTTATTCCTCTGGCAAACCAGTGGTTTATTTTAACGGTTTGATATATTCGTATCGGACTATAAACATGTCTGACGTTAATGTGGTACATTTGGTCTTTCAGTTAACAAGGTCAAAATACTCCTGACACATTGTTTATTCCTTCGTGCTTTTGCAGCGTTTCATTCCAGAAAAATATTGAGTCACCATTCAATTCCATCATAATCACAAATAATATACTCTAGATGGCATTTATCAGCACAGGATGTAAACCTGTTACAAGTGATGAGTGCGTTTGTAAATATTTTGTCTGATAATCTTTTCAATAAGATATGTAGCCTATATAAGCAATCTATCCAGCATGAATAGCCAAGACGATTGAGTTGGGAGTTTTTTGATATAAGCCTTTGTATGACATTTTTGTTTTTACGTGTATATAGTGTTATTTCTAATATATTTCCCATCTAAGCCATGTTTTATGTAAGTAGAAATAATTAAAAGCCTATAAATGTTTTATAATTTATTAAATTGTACACTTTTAAAAATTTGTTTTCATCAAAATCATATTTGGTTTCGGATTTGAGGGGCTACACTGGTGTGTCTCATACGTGGGAAGATCGTAACATGATAAGATTTTCATGTTATAGACCGACCGGCTCATGTATGCGCCATCCAAAAAAACTCTAAAAACAGCAAAATCAAAGATACACAACAAACACACATACGTCATGGGTTTGTATGAGCTATAATAAGTTATTATAACAACTTTCTACTTTTGGTCTGTCATGAAGGTCAGACTCACGTTAACGTGGTATGTGTGGAGAGATCGAATTCTTGCCGCCGGTCCCTCGTGAGAAACCAGACGGCACTCGGTAGCGAAAGTGTTAGAGAACAAAACCTTGATTTCATTAAATATTATGTTAGTTGTAAAGAGGTTTTTTCAAAAGTTTTTTAATTGTTGGAGCGACAACTCCCAGATTTTATTACTCTTGTCTATATATATAAGGAAATATGAGAGACGCAAGCGCACGCGCCCACACGCACACACAGATATATATACATATATATATATATATATATATATATATATATATATATATATATATATATATACATACATATATAGTTGTAATCTCAATGACATTTGGATAATAACTACCAAATACCAAAACTGTGAAGGAATTAGTGATCATTTTTGAAACAGCCTATGCTAGGCATATGAATCGAGACGCTTTCCTGTCACAGCTGCACCGTTATTAAAAAAGTTTCCACAATAAGGCGGACCTGAGATTGTTATGAAATTTTAACACTTGCTGCTGTTTTTATACCGTAATCGCCAAAGTATTTCCCTTGTAAAAGTATAAATCCGTAATACAGAGTGTGCAAACGTTTATTGAGCAACCGAGGTGGTACTGTAGAGCATCACAATAGCACTTCGCATAACGTGACATCAGTATTCCTACCCGGATGAAAGTTTAACCAAGGCAAAGTTATCACTGCTTAGAGTTTTTACCAGAACGAAAGTTAAACCATGGCAAATTTAGCAAGACATTTTGGCACGTATCAATTGACCACATATCATTAAATGGTTTGATCAATGACAAGAAGAATCTTCCGGGTAACCTTTCTTCGTGCACGCACAGTCTTATATCTAAAACATAAACTGACACAGCGGAGCGTCGAATATCCACATCAATTGGGGCCGTTACCTATCCAGATTTTCAAACGATCTTTAAGCTACTGACTATTATTGATATTTCACTAAATATAATGGATTATAATGCTCATAGTATCAAGTAGGTTTGAACTAAACCATTATTATAAAATAGATGTCAATGGGTTTAAAAAATACAAAAGATTTTAGTGAAAGAACACTATATGTTCTTATTACTATATGTATTACTATATTACATAGTAATACATAGCCGAGTGTCGAGCACGGTGTAACTATGATCCAGATTGTTGACGTCCAAATTACTGAAGCTCTACTGTAGTAATAAAGCCATTATAAATAGCTTCCTCGACTTTGGCCAAATGTGCGAGCATCATGTTTCTACAAGTGTACACAGTAGTCTGGAATATTACACCTCCGGTAGCACAACTAGATTTAAGTAATGAAATATAACTACAAAGTATCCATTTAGGTTAGTTTGATTTGAAAAAAAAATAAACAAAGCCAAGTTCCCTAATGTAAAAAGTAAAAAACGAGTTTATTAACTGCGAACGCTGTGACAAGCTAGGAAAGTAAAGGGATCTCTTCACATGAGTAACCGGTTAGTACCTGTTACATTGTTTTTTCGGATCACAGCTATCCTTAATTTTACTTTTTATAACTAAACCAACGCTAACCGAATAATTTGTGGCGATATTGTAATATAACCACTGAACGACACATGAAGGATTCTTAATTACTCTGAAGCTCAAACCTGGCTCCCTTGACCTACGCCAAGGACGGTTTACCATTAACCTTCAAACTTTCTTCAAATCGTTGACACCCAGACACTTGAACTCTAAAACCAGGTTTCCTAAGTTTACCTACCCCACCAGCACATCCTGGAGCGACTTTCGACTTCATTGAAATATCCACACCATTATACCTTATCTCATGAGCGAAGTTAAATGATTAGAAAACTAAATATGTAAACACTCACTTAAATAAGTGCCCACATAATTACATCGTGCGTTCCATTGACCTTGTAATCATCACTGGTTATAAAAACACTTTACAAACTGATATTTAGACTATACGTACGACTTAATTCCCTTATATTTCAATAAATAATTACACTTAGTTCCACTGATTGTAAAATGTTCAAATGATTGATGATGGCGATTTTTTAACAAAAACTTGATTCATATAAGAAACGTAACTTTATTGTGTAACGTAAACTTATATTGTATATAGTGTATTGCAAAACGTTGTATTGTGAGTGTGCAAAACTGAAACTGAGATGTCTTTATGCAGTCAATAACATATATATATATTTAAAGCAATTTCCAACTAGGAGAAGATTTTTCTGTTCCAAAGCATTTTTTATCTTTACCGCAAAACCAATAATCTGGACATAACGTGTTTATATCATGAACATCTACCGTTTATAACATTTTGTATTTCTAATCATTCAATTCTTAGAAACATTTATCCTGTCACGCATTAGATACTTTCTCATTAAGTCAACTTCTATTCAAAATTCTGAGTAATTTCCGTCAATGCACTTAAACTTGCATTGTATAGAATTATATCACGTTATTTAGGCAAGTTTATTTTTTCCATACATAGAGTACTATACAAGAAAACATACATTAACAGTATAAGTTGTAGGAAGGTCACTGCGCGACTCATAGGAGGACAAGGAAGTCAGTTCTGGTTCATAGGTCTGACATTAATCGTTATTCTAGAAGTGATGCTCGCTGGTGTTGACCTTATTATATTATATGGTTAACAATAGCGTTTAGGTTATATGAAATCTTGTTATATCCTTCAAGCTCAGTGCCCTTTATACGTCGTTCTCACATTCACCCCTTATCTACTCAAACGTTTCGCTCAATTTTATTAGAAAAAGCGAAATTTTACAATTATTTGATTCCATCTTCACTTAAGCTACTATTTTTTCACTAAAAACGTTTGACTATATGTTACATTGCACTTACTTTATTTGACAATAGGCACATCTTCCGAAACGGCCGTCTTCAATGATTACAAACGTAAGTGCTACTGTAACAAATTAACATTTGTTCAAGTGTATTTAGTGGAATTTTATATTACTGCACTCGCTCTGCGTGTGTTCGGTGAAATTTATTATTAAATATTTACAATTTATTTTCCTTTGTTCCGAGAGATATATTCTGAGACAATGCTGTCAATTCAAGTACAAAATACGATTCCTTATAAAAGCATAAAGAACACGTCGGCGAAGATCTAGTTTCAATGTACACATTATTTTAAAACAATTTAATACTTTTATTACAGCAATTTCCCTTTTGTAAAAAATTATATTTCTTTAACTTTTCTTATTACGTACTTCTAAAAGCACACTTTTCTTTTCTCATTTATTTCTTGTTTACAATATCGAAAAATCATCAAACATCAAAGACGTAGACTTCAAACAACTTTATATACGTTATTAAATATAAAACAGCGTTAAAACAAGCTGTAAAAGAAATCACTTGCAGTAGTTAGGACGAAACTTTAACTTTCTGAAGCAAACTGTACAAACTGTCGGTACGAACAAGTCATGTTGTTAAAAAAACATGTACGAGGTAACAGAAAAGATATTGTTAATTTAAAAACTGACTTTTTTAAATAAAAAAAGCAGCATACTGACGTAGTGAGTAGAGCAGTTGCCTACCTACATAAATATTATGAGTTGGGCCTCAGTAGCGCCAAGAAATATCTGTAGTCCCGTGCCAATGAGTGCCTAGGGTCACCCTACGTAATAACAGGTGGATGAAGAATAATTGATGCCTACTATACTTTCCATTGATACAGTTTGGTGCAAATAAGGCCGCTATATTCTGTCTCTGCTATGCCACATTTATCTTCAACCTAAACAAGTCATTATTAGGATAGACATTGATACGCAAATATTTATCAAGCGCATAGAACTTAAAACCAATTATAATAAATCCATTCCTTTTTTTCTTATAACTATGCTTCTTTCCTTCACAGCGATATATATATATATATATATATATATATATATACATATATATATATATATATATATATATATATATATATATATATATATATACATATATATATATATATATATATATATATATATATATATATATATATAAAGAACTAAGTCAAAATACAAATACAAGAATTGTAATTGAATTTACAATTCAAAGCTTTTCGTTGGCTAACAGTACCAACATCATCAGGAATATTTGACTTAGTTCTTTATTACTACACAAGAATACATATTGCGAAATTTATATATATAATATTATTATTATATATTCTTATATTATTATTATTATATTACATATATATTATTGTGTGTGTGTGTGTGTGTGTCAGATGTTTTCATTTTTCAGAGATAAGGAAAAGCACTGACAAAATAAGGGTGGAAATGAAGTGTTATGAGTTGGAGTGTAAAGGGGTAGCTTTCCTGTAGTAAACAGGTTTTTATGAAGGCACGTAGGCTATCTAACCGCTAACCTCACCCATTACTCGCCTCAAATACAACCCTTAAAACCCCCAATTACTTTAAAAAGTTATTAAATACTTTCTTTTAGGTTAGGTACAAAAATATGTTGAATCTCATCATGTATTCGCACAATATATACACGCAAAACAGACCGTGTATGCCTTGCAGGGCGTAAGATCTAATACAGTTAGCTAGATACAGTCAAACCGATTACGAAGTCATCCTTGATAGGATCTTTTATGTTCATTATCCGGCGATCAACTCCCTTGTTATTTTAATGTTTGTCATTAGTGAGTAATGAGTGTGTATGTGTGTTTCTTATATCACAGCTGAAACTTAGAGATGATATAAACAGTTCGATATAGTGTCTGTTTCGATAGTGTGCATAACTCAATGTAGCAGCTATGATCTATCTAACATTCTTTGTTAAAATCACTGTCAACAGAACTGGGAAAAAATTTCAGACAAGCAATTATTAATTAAAGAGGAAAACGGAGAGTACTGCTGTAACAGTGATACAACATGACTAAAAATGCTTTAGAAATGGGCAAGTTTAGAAATGGAGTTTCTGTAATTTTCTGATTCACCCTTGTATTGTACACTCAATTTTAACTGATAAAGGTCATCTGTCGACAAGGATATAATGTAATACATAACGTGCTTAGTAGGCATAATAAGACATCTTTGGTTAGAAACACGTTTCATCTCAAGATATTAAAGAAGAGCGGTCATATCAAGTTTGTTAATATTATTTTTATTAGATGGGTTTAGAGCGTAGTACTTTATGAAAGCTTTTTTTAATGCTTGCTTTTTGGTTTTCCTATCTACAGAATGTCTAGAGAAAGATGGTCAAAGTAATACAACCAGTGTATGTCGTTAATGCAAGTTAATGTAAATATTTACTACGTAAACAGAGTGTAGAACGTGGATGTAGTTAGATCAAGGAGCTTACTATTTATTGCTTAAGGAATTTTATTACTCTTACATTTTATTCAAACAAAAATGTTTATAATAGATTTATTGGACAAGAAACTTGAAACAGTAGAATAAAATGATAAAAAATAATATTACAACTTAATGGAAGATAAACCCCTTATGTTCACGTACTCACCTTTATAGGATAGACAAACACAATGTGTGTAACTTCATTTTAGTTGTAAAACTCTAGTAAGGTTCAATCATGCACACGATTTCAGGGTTACGTAGTATTTGTTTTCGTTTTTGTTGTCGTAGAACAAAGATGCGGTTGAAATAAAAAAAGAACAGAGTTTGTTGCCATAGAGAAACACAGTAGAGAGAGATGTTAACAATCGAAAAACTCAGGACATAGAGATGGTTAAGATTAAGAGAAATTCACAATGTATCTGGTTAGAATGAAGGCAACACAACATGAAGATACAGTTAGAATCTATGGTCATACAACACTGAGTTGATTAGAATCTAATCACATGGTGCATGGATTTTCAAGGGGCAAGGGCAATTGGGATTATTGGTAACAAGGGGTGTAGAAAATAGAGGTGGCTAGAATTAAAGAGTACACACTGTTGAGATGGTTATGAAAAAAAGTGGCGTTGACCATGAAGATGGTTGGGATCAAAGAGTACAGAGATAGAATCAAGGGCTAGAAAACTAGTTGTACAAATAAAACAAGAATAGTTGTAATCAAGAAGTACTAGACACGAAGCTGGTAACAATCATGGAGCATGAACATATGATAGATTCAAGAGGTAAGCACAATGGAGAGGATTCGAATAAAGAGGCACATGTCGTTGGTATGGAATCAAGGGACATACAACATAGAGAAAGTTAGAATCAAAGGTTGGAGAAACCTTATAATCAAGTTGTACAGATCACCGAGATGGTTACAAGCTCGAAGCATAGAACATGGAAATAGTAACAATCACGGAGTGTAGAACATAAACATGGTTCTTGCTATGGAAGCTTGCACATGAAGGTGGATAGAATTAAGTAGCCATTAAAGGATGATGGTTAAATTCAAGAAAAACAAAACGTAAAGAGGGTAAGAATCACAAGGCACGCGGCACTCAGTTGACTAGAACCAATGAAATATATGGATCTCGATGATTTAACCATTAGTACATGAAATAAGCATATGGTTAGACTCAAGGGGCACAGGCATGGGATGATTGGGATTGAGTCATATAGAACGGAGGTGGCTGGAATAAAAGGGCACACAAGATGAAGATAGTTACAATTACTGAGTACAGAATATGGAGGTAGGTAGAACTAATGGGGGAAAAGTATAAAGGTTAAAATGAAACGGGGCAGAATTTGAGGGCGGTTACAATTAAGAGGCACATAACATAAAGAAGGTTAGTTAGAATCAAAGAGAGAGGTTATGCACCGCTAATCTAAAAAACGCGATTCGCAAAATATTTGTAGACCTAACGATAATATATCCTCAACCGTGAATATTATTCATTAGAAACGAATAAAATTCTTAAACTGTAAGCTGTGACGTAAACTCTACATTCAAGGTTTAACAAGCAGCTTGACAATTTCGCGTCATCGCATACAGCAATGTCCGGGCGCAATCACACATGTGTTAAACGAATTGAGTTTCCCCCGACCAGACCAGGTTTGCACGTAATCAGGCCTGTTCGTCAGCCTCAGCTGCGGTGTGAGACACGAAGATCAAAAGTTCCCCGCGTGGGATCTCGATGCGGGATTAACGGAATTTAACTGTAAATTGCGTTCAGTGTTTGTTCACGGAATTTTGCAATACAAAATATCTGTGGTCATTCCCGGTGCAACCCACTCCTATCCATTGACGTCATAGGCTACAACCTTCACAACCTCTTTCAAGTTTAAAATAAAATAATTTTTTGAAGTACAAAATATACCGAGGGAATTCAAAATTGATTGTAAATATTGAAGGAAGTAAAATTCAAGCAAAATTTAAAAAATATCACAAACGACATCAAAAGAATAATAACTAACTGACCGAATAAACCTTACTAAAGTTTCGTAACTAATATTAAGTTACAAAGATTGTGTTTGCGTATCGTCTGATATAAGTAATCTTACATAAGGGATTTATCTTCTATAAAGTTGTAATATGTTTTATTCTTTTATTAATATTCTTGTATTGTACGGCTTAGAGTTACTTGTGGATTTAATTAATTATAAACATTCTTGTGTAAATATAATGGAAGAGTAATTAAATTCCTTGAACAATAGTAAGCTAAGGCATTGTAGTACGCTCATTGTGGTACGAGCCAATTTCATCTCGTCGCAGCAATATTTCTTTTCATTCGATGCGTTCATACCTTTATGAAACAAAAATAGAAACATTATTTTAAGCAGAACAATTTCCATGACGAATCGTTCGTTTCTATTTGATACATAAACTTCTTATATTGTCTAATAATATCTTGTTCATGTGTGATGTGAACTATTTCTGGAAAATACTGATATTTTAAAATCTTTTTTTTTTTGTGACACAATTATTAAGTACTTATTTCCCACCTATTATAAATATTTCAAATCTTGTCATACCTAATATTCCCAATAAAACATTATTGAGGTAAAAATTGGTCCGACAGTTTCAAAGCCCACTGGAACTATTTTCATCTTATAATTAAACATTATAAGGAATGCAAGTAAAAGATTTTGTAAAACTTTATTTTTTATAGGGTTAGTTCTGTTTTGCTTTTATTTTAAAAATAACAACCCAAATTTTACAAAAATTATGACTCTACGTTTTTGTTTTCAATGTTCAATGTTTTCGTTTTCTACGCCTATTCTACAAACTTTTGCACCAAACTGTTAATGTTATCATAGGGATTTGGTTAGTTTTAATTTTTACTATTTTATATATGTATTTATTTAACTAAAGCTGAGTGTTTATAAGCAGTATTCATTCATAAGAAACTCGATTTTGAAAATATTCCCTATTAGGCGTGAGTTCGCAATTTCGCGCAAACGTAATATCGGCGACAATAAACATTGCGAAAAATTACGATATAACCGACGATGATGGCGCGAAAAGTACAAAATTAAATATTCACTAATTACGTTTAATACCTGTCATCAATTTTTCGTCCTAGTACTGATGCTTATTTGAAATACCATTTTCCACAGTCGTCTACCGTCGATGACAGTAAATGAATCAATCGTAAAAATAATAAACAAAAAATATTAAAATAAAAACATTTCGTCACTTGTTAAAACACGCCTGCGTTCTAAAATATTTCCTGCTTCCAGAGGACATTGGAAGTTCTAGTGCCTAAAAGTGCATGTAATTCTTTATATCTACAACATTTACGTACGTTGAATATTTATTAAAATACAATTTCTGTTATCGATACAAGTCGAACGAAATTCCAATTTACATGTGCAGCAAAAAAACATGATTTTATTCTTTTAGATAATTTAAAACACAATCGAAATCTTTAGTGTATTTAATTTCATTAAATTATATTAATCTCTAAACATCTACTGCTGACGTGTACTTGACTGCGAGGATCAACTTACCCCTCTACCTGCGTGTAAACATAACCTCTAAATAAACAGTTTCATCTGACATTAGAAATTACGTTAATCAGCTGACATGTGAAATAGTGTTTTCCCACTAAGAAGGTGAATGACGTGGCAGTATACGTTTTCACATTAGTAAATATGAATGACAGTTGAATATTTAAACACACATAATTAACTTTTAAATAAAACAATTTACTTGCGGTAATTATACCCCACAGCGCGCTGTAAGTACTTGCATAAACTAGCCCGTGTTGGGCAGACTGCAAGGAGTGCATAGCGACTCGTCTGCCCGAGTACTTTTAAGACTTGTTATTATAAATATCCTGCTCCAACGAGGAACAACCAAGATTCTGCAACGAAGGGAATTTGGTCATGCATATTCCTGCTTTTAGCCTCAGCTGTTGGTTGTAATTTAAAGCAATTTTGGTTATTAGACCCACTTGCGCAGACATTTTCCTTGCTAGACATAACTTATGGAAATTACCATAATATTTGTAAGGTGTTTTACCTATAGCTTTTAGAACATATTTGTAAGGGGTTTTACCTATAGCTTTTAGAACATATTTGTAAGGGGTTTTACCTATAGCTTTTAGAACATATTTGTAAGGGGTTTTACCTTTAGCTTTTAGAACATATTTGTAAGGTGTTTTACCTATAGCTTTTAGAACATATTTGTAAGGGTTTTTACCTATAGCTTTTAGAACATATTTGTAAGGGGTTTTACCTATAGCTTTTAGAACATATTTGTAAGGGGTTTTACCTATAGCTTTTAGACCATATTTGTAAGGTGTTTTACCTATAGCTTTTAGAACATATTTGTAAGGTGTTTTACCTATAGCTTTTAGAACATATTTGTAAGGGGTTTTACCTATAGCTTTTAGAACACTAGGATATAGTGTAATGTATGGTTCTAAAAGTTCATCAAGTCGTTATATGATTGTTTCCAATAAGAATACTGTTACCAATAAGAATAGAGCAACGCTATTAGATCTTATTTTGATTCGATTCTAGCTTCCGCACATTTTGCTCCCTTTTTCGGCCTACACATTACTTGGAAACTACAACTTATTCTGTTTCTCTTCCGGAAAAGACTTTAGCTTGTCTTCGGATTATGTGTGCAGTTTCCTCAGTTTGCAATTTATCTAAGTACAATCGATCCTCCCCAAATGCACTATGATCTCCGCTATTCTATATCTATATATGACCCTAATTTAAATCCACATCTAGAAATCTCCCTAATGCCTTATCTTTTCACTATACCATTGTGAAATACCGCGTACAATTAATATAAACGTCTAATTTAATGTAGTAACAGGTCCCAAATGCGTTACAATAGCTGAGTTGGTTTTACTATCGGAAGGAATTGAACGCCCAACAGTTTTTAAATATCAATGTAATTTGTTTTTTTGTACGCGGTCTCGTGTACAGTCAGTGCGGAAGTGGGTCGAACACTTCTCTAATACGTGCAGGGGACGACAATGCTTATAGTAATTGCATTTGTTCAGTAAACCGTCAAGCAAAGAAATTCTACATCATTTCTAACGACGGGCAGTACATAACGCGTACACTATGTGGACTGTACACAATATGATTTGAGTTGAGATGTACTAATAAAAACTGGTTGCTTGTATTGTGTTAATGTTAAATAAAATACAAATTATGTAAAATCGCGTCTAAAGACCCGTGAATGAGAAAGCTCAAGAATTATGTTCGAGACATGTCTTGGATGAGACCGCGTGTCCTGTTCAAGACTTCGTGAGGTATTACTGGAGGATAACGGCGGCCCAAGTCACGTGCTAAGTATTAAGGCAAAGTCAGATCTCGCATAGAGATGCGTAAACACCCGAACACGACAAAGTATCTATGCACGGTCCTGCATGGGCGGGGACATAAACCTTTTATTAAACCTTTTACGTCACATTACTTTATATTGAGAATCACTTGGCTAAGCTAAAGCTGGCATATTTTCCAAAGGAGCAAATTTTATGTGTATGCATCCAAACGTGGGGGCGAACCCTACAATAAACTTTAGTGACTATAAAGAGAGGACTTTATTATATAAGTCATACGCATAAACTTTGTTTGTCTTAAGGCTAAGGGCATAGTAATGTTGTAGTTTAGAGCTGGCTGGGTTCAAGGTATGGGGTCGTGCATTAGAGAAACGTTTCCGCAGTTTGTCTTCTCTTTATCAAGGTAGCCTAATTGTATAATATATCCCATAACACGTGTGTGTATGAAAGAACAATAGACCCAATTATTACGGGAATATCTGTAAGGTTGGTTTTATTAAAGTGACAAATGTAGTGGAAAATTCCTACGAATGGCGTAAACTTATGCGTATTGATGCGAAAAGTGAAGGCGAACCCTACAATACACGTTGGCGATTCTATAAAGTGAATGACTTTATTATATAAATCATAATACTAACACTTGTTTATGAATATTAAATCTGCGGTGCAAAATAACTTTGTTATCGTGTTGGCTGAAGCTCAGGTCACAACTGGTTTTCCTATGTCATATATTTTATAATACAACTGGTACCCGAATTATTATCGGTTAAACAGCAAACCTTCTATAATAAATATTTAACAATAAACGAATTGCGATACAAACTGGCTACGATGCGACGTTTCAAAACCGATTGGGATAATTATAGAGCCTAAACAAACAAATGCTAAGAGTTTAAAAGTTAGTGATTTTGCTATTGTGTGATATAAAGAAGCCTTTATAGCGCGCCTTTTAACAGTTACCCATTCCACAACATAGGAGTGCAATAATTGTTCCTTACTAACATAGTAAAAGTAAGCACACTCGCAAGCACACACACACAAACACTCACTCACGCACGAATACACACACAAGCGCGCGAACACACACCCACACATACATACATACATACATACATACATACATATATATATATATATATATATATATATATATATATATATATATATATATATATATATATATATATATATATATATATATAAACAACATGTGATAATAATTAGATAATTATTTTCCTGAAGATGCTGATACTATTTTATCGGCGAAAAGCTTTGAATAAATATATTCATTAAAAGTATTCTTGTTTTTGAAATATTTTTAATTTATTATATATATATATATATATATATATATATATATATATATATATATCGCAATATGTATTCTTGTGTATTAATAAAGAACTAAGTCAAAATACATATACAAGAATTATAATTGAATTTAAAATTGTAAATTCATTTATAATTCTTGTATTTGTATTTTGACTTAGTTCTTGATATATATATATATATATATATATATATATATATATATATATATATTTACTTATTTATTTATTTATCACTTCTTATATGAAAAGATTGTTCTTAAATTTAAAGACAAAACAATATTAAGGCCTGTACACAGTAGGCCAAAGCAAAATACCTCATGCAGGCGAATGGATGCGCTCGAATCTGTGCGGCGATCGTTTAAAAATTGCTTGCTGTCCACATTTCAACGAAAGAATGCCTTTTTAAATTTTTCTTTAGCGTTCGCCGGTTCATGCGGTGGTAACAGAAAGTGAAAAATACTCGTATTTTCATATGTAATAACGTAATAAAAATTGTCAGAAGACGACATAACCATGCAAGTGCGTCGTACATAGTTATTAGTGAGCCAAGTGCCACAGAGACGGTGGTGGATGACCCCTTTGTTCAAAGCAGAAACCAGTATAAAGGGACAGACTTTACGGTATTTTCTTGTTTTTGACGTTCACGTCTGAACGATAATACTTTTTAACGTATTGTGAGTCACAAGTCATTATCTCACTAATCTCGTAATTTTCATTTTATTTTTATAATAATCATGAATGGGTTTCTATAAACATTCGTATTGTCTCTACAAGTCTATTAATTTTAACGAATCAGAGTTACACCACTCCATGATCAATAAAAGCACAACACAACAGGGAAGAACGAACAAACTGAAGTATATTGTTTGATATACTAAAATGCGTGCCCCTTTGATCTAGCGTATCCCTTTCCCTCTCGTACAGTCGCATGCATTCGCTAGTTTGAACGCACCTTTATATAGCGTAGCGCGTCTTTACTCTCACATAATCCTAGTTTAACAACTTCACTGCTAACTACGTCATTGTGTACTCACAATGTAATGAGGTTTAAAGCCTGGTTTATTTACTGAATATGAGTCAAACACGAGCATTTTTTTTTAAATTTAAAATAAAACAATATTTTATACAGTAGCATATCTTTACTCTTAAAATGGTCCGTAGCGCCTCAGACAGCTGCGGTGTGCACTAGAAACAACTTCGTATCTCGTGAATGAAACGAGGATAATCTGAAAGCGTCAATGTTTCGAAAATTTCTCTCAACACTTCGTCTCCTTAGTAATGAATGAAGCAGACCTCAAACTGAGATCGGAAGATAAACCCAGAATATAGATCTGCGAATGCATTATTCATTCAAACACAACACTGCCAAATGAATCGCTGAAGTAAAGCTCATACATGACAATGATTTTGATTTACATAAAATAAAGGAGAATTTAATCCCAGTGTGACAAGATGAAATTTAAGTTCATTTAATAACAATTACCATGCAAGCTTTCCCGAGTCCATGTGTGTTATTCCTAATTATAAAATATAAAAATATAATCTTTATACATAGGCATGTTATGTTGGTTTGTTACGCATAACTCAACACCTTTGGCATCGATTGAGCTCACATTTTGACAAGTCATACAAACTGTGTCAAAACGTGTTTTATTTATTATTGGCGCCAGTAAAATACCATTTTTTAACGATCAGCTGTATACCAGACACCACGCCATCTGCCGTAAGCTAGGGTGTCACTCACCATATTAGCCAACGACAACCGCAGTCACATCTGTTCCTACTGACTTATTACTTTACAAAAACAAAGAACCCATTTACATCCCATTCATATTATTACACATTTTTAATTAAATATTCACCTTATTTGAGGTACTTTTGTGTGATCATATCGTGTTCGTGCTGTGCCGCGTCGTTCGTCAATCCGTAATTACGGGTATTTGGAAATGCCAGCACCCAACCGAGCTACGACTGCTTTATTTAATTTAATTTCATTTAATTTGCGCCGTGAATAAAGTTACGAAACAGGAAACCCCCAGTCATATATCCAATCAAGCATTCCCAAATAAACGCATGGACGTAACAGTATTTATAATTGCATAATGCAATTGCGGAAAACTTCATCTAGAATCCGCAAGGAAACATCTAATTGATTCTGGCAACGGTTCCATTAAAAACTATCAATGACCGTAGCTATCTGTTGTCTTTACCTGTAAAGTATTGCAAATTAAAACTTGTATTAAACATATGCTTCGTTGTGTTGCTCGTTTCGCATACAAGGAACCATTGTGCTACAACAAAGCGAGGTAGGGTACAGTTATTATATATTAAATTAAATACCAATAAAGGAAACTTTAAGTAAATTTTAGTCTAATACGTATTTCCCACAGAGCCTTCATATAACGCAGTAATAACCACTTATTTCCCATGAAACGTTGAAGTTTTAATATTCCTTTCTAAAACTGTAGAAAATGAATCTCCCACCAAAAATTACAAAAACCAAGCAGTTCATTGTAATTAGCCTACATGAATCGAACTCCTATCTATTAGCTTTTGCTATAAACATCATTTGCATGGAAGCATTTTCCCGTTTTTGCACAGCAGTGCAATTACGATAAGAATGCAAATCCAAGTACGAAATGAATAAAGCTGGAATTAATTACTCCAGATGAGCGCACAAATAAAAACAACACCAAATTGTGAAGCAGCAATTATATAGATTTACAACTTTCGTTTAAAAACAACGAAATGTCGAACGCATTCTTTCTTTGTAACAAATTATGCTACTAAGCCCACATAAAAGTAGAACTAAACCGACATTCTTTTCGATAAGGATGTTATCTTAAAACGCAAAAATATAGCTACAAACATAAAGTAATATAAATCCAAAATAAACCCCGAAATCACGTTCGTAGAAAATACAATCAAATATGAATTCTATTAAAAAACACCCAACACTAAGAGTTCAGCAAAACCTAATAAAGAACACTAAACAACAATCAATAATTGTCTCTATATTAAGCCTTCAAATAACAAATTCATCAAAAGTAAGAATAGCTACAAAAATTCTAAACTCAAAATAAAATAAACAACCGTTCGCCTTTAAATTATAGTTGAAATTGTCATTCGTAAATTATAGTTCGTCACTAAAACAAGTATGATGGAATAAATAATTGGCTGCGAGTTTCATTGGTGATTATTACTGTAATTAAGTAATAACAACTTGAACGAAGTTTGTGAAGTTATATCTAATTAAACTCTACATCGGGTAACTTAAATACACAGTTTCTTAAATACACATGGCATTCGAATAACTTCGCAAGAATAACAAAGTTAGGAAACAAGCCATTCTGGTGGGAGTAAGAGATGCACGCAACATATAGAGTGGCCTCATTAACCGTCTTATGGCCACCTTGTATTTATTTAGAAGTTACGAAATTTGCTGAACGAAATTGGGTCATAACTGATATTAACAATATAAAATATCTAACGTTGAACATGTGTGTATAAATATGTATGAGCATGTGTGTGTGTGTGTGTGTGTGTGTGTGTGTGTGTGTGTGTGTGTGTGTGTGTGTGTGTGTGTGTGTGTGTGTGTGTGTGTGTGTGTGTGTGTGTGTGTGTGTGTGTGTGTGTGTGTGTGTGTGTGTGTGTGTGTGTGTGTGTGTGTGTGTGTGTGTGTGTGTGTGTGTGTGTGTGTGTGTGTGTGTGTGTGTGTGTGCGTGCGGGCGGGCGCGCGCGCGCGCGCGCGCGCGCGTGTGTGTGTGTTTCACATTGTAAATTTTATGTTTAGGCATATATATATATATATATATATATATATATATATATATATATATATATATATATATATATATATATATATAAATGTGATCGTACAAACACGTTTGCAACTATATGAAACCTGTAATCAATTTTAAAGATATCCCATCATCTATATATATTATCAGCGAACCACCACTGCATTCGCCAGTGTGCAAGCTTTTGGCCATAGCCTCTTATGCCTTCGTCCAAATGCGCGCAACGCTGGATACATAATTGTAAGTTATCTCAAACCTGCCACGTGATACTCGACGAATCTGACCTTGAACTCTTGACCCTCGAGTCAGGTGACTAGCATCAGAGCAAAACTATACCTTGATCATGGGGTAACAATATGTAAGAGCCCGAAACAATCTAAATTATACGCCCTGGTCGCACCGGGTAGGAGACGAATGCTCCTACGATTCGGAAAGCTTCCCAAAACTACCTACGACCTGTAGCACTTTACGAACAGGATGGTTTTCCTTTCCCACTACTAAATACTCCATTTGATTAGTTCACTCTAATTACGTGCAAAATAAAAATCTCACACGGCGTGACAACTGGAACTGAACGTTTCCGCCGCCTCAGAATCTATTATTTAACCTATGTAAATGAATCATATCTTCTTAAACTGTACAAGATAAACACAACTCTAGCAAACTGCTCTTTGTATACAAGAATGGATCAAACGTAGGAACAGGCTACTGGTGTTGGTGTCCCACCATACTAATCTCTTCTCAACGCAATTTAGTTCGTAGACAAGAGCGCTTACATAATTCCAATTTACAAAGAATTTATAAGCAAACCTGAGCGATGTCACCGTTATAAATAGGGTAATGAGTTAATCTAAAGTAAAACATCCATACGCCAGAAAGAAAATGAGAAGAAAATGAAAAACTTCAAAAGTTGAAGAAAGTAAGAAAACCAGAGAAATAAATAAATAAATATATATATATATATATATATATATATATATATATAAATATATTATTAGGTGCAAACATTAATAATAGTTTCTTTATGTATTTAATTTATAAAACTTAGTTCTTTTTTGAAATGGCAAAATTTAAAAAGCTTCAAACGACCATTTAAACTCGTACTAAAGGGCGACAAGATAAATAATAAAGTAAAATTAGACTTAATAATAAAATTAACACCAATAGGATTTTTGCGATTTCAGATGGGAGATGTCATGTGTTAAACGTGATTACGCAATCTGTGAATAAGCGAACGTGAGCATTGTTGCCGATAAGAATTTGAAAAGCAGCCAATGAGTTAATCTAATCTCCATCTCCTTGTAAAGAGATCACGATAAAATTTCAACCGTCGGGTCAGTTTCCGAGCTATCGGCACTCATTTCCACTTATTCATTGGTCAAGATGAAAAATTTGTTGATAGCGTGGTAGAACACATAATTTTGAATACAGTACCTATCAGGGGTTTATACAGAAACCTTTGTGAGCGTTTAATAGATGAATAGGGGGTGTTAACATAAAAGCCATAATTTTATGGAACCATTGGAAAACATTCAGCCATCTGAAGAACGGCTACAGGGTTGAGAACTCCCCTTCTTCCTTACATGTTAAATTAATGTGATATTTCCCAAATTTTGTTTCCCACGTCTATACAAATGGTTCATATCGTCTGGGATTGTCCGTATCATAAGTCGTTGCTGCTTTCAAGTCACAACTCATCGATTGTAAACATAGTTTGTTTATCTCCGGTTTCGTTCGATGTGGTTTCCCAGCTCCTGATGTGCGGATATCGATATAGACAGTACTGTACTTCGATGTGCTTCGATAAATGTGGAAAACAAATCGGGAGTTTGATGCTCGTTGTCGATTTGTAACATCAAACATCGTTGACTGAAGTGTGTAGCGTTTTGTAAAAAATGTACTTTCCACTTTAAAAAGCTCTGACATCCGTTCAGTGAATACAGTTAGTTCTAGTTACGATACAATCAAATCCCCATATTTCCAATTCTCTCCCTCACTCACACCCACCCTAGCGTACGATTTCATTGCAGCGAGAGTATTCCACCCGTCAAACATCACAATAAAATTGATAAAAAGTTCAGTAAAGTTAGCAAAACTCATCTCCATTTCCCGCCCCACAACCTAAACCCCCCCCCCCCCCCCCATCATCGTAAGAGACGTTACGTGAGAAGCGCTAAAAGGTTCGATGCATAACAATAAGCGTTTGCAAAACTGCCAACCGCTCAATAAAATATTTGTTAACTCGGTTAAATGAATTATTGAAAAACCAAGTGAAGTAATGGTTTGCTATTCTGTGGAAACAATTATCTCTTCTATGAGTTTATTTGACCGATTGAAAAATTAATATTTCACGTCCTCTATTCACTTAGAATTTGCGACAGTAATTTTTAAGATACAGATATTGTATTGCGTGTAGAATCTCGTCCCGTGTCATTAGAAGTTATTTATTCAATCCTTCTATAGCTCACACTCCCATTAAATATATCGAGTTCAAACCTTCAATCGTTAATTAAATACTTTTTATTCATCCACTCAAGTTCAAATACATTTTTTTTGTTTTTAAATCTTGTCGATGACACTAGATAGCAATAGTTTTTCACAAATATTATTACATTAGGCTATTAAAACTTTACACAAAAGCACAACTGTAAACAATAGTTATTTCGTCCCATTTGCCTAAGAATAACTGATACCATATAATTTCATAAAACAGCAGATGTTATGTTATAGGTTATATGGTAGAACAGCTGTTTTAACGCAAAGGTTATGTTACGCTTTTTATATTATTTGTAAATAATTTTTGATAGAAAGTAACTCAAATTAAAATTTTCTTTGTTGACCTAAGTGAAAATTAATTTTTAAAAAAATGTTTTATAATACTTATTTTGTAATTAAGGGTATTTATTATGAAACATATTTCAATAAAATGTTTACATAAGAAAGTTCACTCATATCGATGTGTGTATGTATGTATTTACATATATAAAACTATATAAATAAATAAATATAAATATATATATATATATATATATATATAAGTGTGTGTGTGTGAGAGAGAGAGAGTGAGTTAGTGTGTGTGTCTGTGAGTGCGTGCATAGGTGCAGGCGCATATGTGTGTGTGTGTGTGTGTGTGTGTGTGTGTGTGTGTGTGTGTGTGTGTGTGTGTGTGTGTGTGTGTGTGTGTGTGTGGCTGTTTGATAGAGGAAAGAGGAAGAAGAGAAATAAACCCAGCAGGAAAGACAAAGAGATAGTGATAGAGACTAACAAACAGGGAAAGGGAAAGACCGAGAAGAGAAAAAGACAGACAATTAATAAGTAAATAAATTAACGGAATAAAGCATACAATTCACACAGGAGTAGGACTTGTAACTCACACTATACGCTCCATAGGTAATCCGCATCGACAAAATTAAATTCCCTGCCATGGGCGTCGCCTAGGGACCCGGCCGTATTTACCCACCACTGCTTATTAAGGAAATTAAAACATCCATTTAATTACAGCAGCAAAACATTTACACACTGCTTCTTAATTGCCATTTTGTCACGTTCTCTGCCATCTTATAGTTTATCTAATAGTTTAGCCAACTTTAACCATTCCTGTGTATACAGGAACTATATGAAATATTTATATCAATACGTCAAGCAAAGGAAATGAGTCAGGCTTTCAAGAAATGCTTATATCAATACGGTATTTTTCTTCCTCCCCAATCTGTTGTTATTGTTATGATGTGGCCCTTGCTCGCTGTTATGTTCTGTTTGAATGTCCGTATCGGTTATGATTAGATGACCGAAGTTCAATGGGCCATAAATATCTTTCTTTATTTACGCTGTAAGTTTTGACAGTCAACAGACAACCCTACACAAATGTCTAGTCTTGTGCATGATATATCAAAAAATAAACTCTCTTGTAGCAAACAAGTAATCAAACAAAGAATGAAACAATGACTAGCGAGACTGGTCTTTATTAATAAATCCGGATCAGGCTATCCCTCCATTGATCTGGATATGAGGGGTTTTTACTGTATTAGTGTTCATTAGAAGTACTATTTTGTCCAATGATCAGGAACTTTTGTCTCGGTCCCATTCGCCTAAATAATCAAGATTCTACTGTATACAAATTTCTCATCCAATAGTATGTAAGGAATTATTTAATTCCAAACAATTTCAAGACGTATTACTGGAGCGGTTTCTATTAAATTCAACATTAAGGAGTTTTTTCTTGCAGAGCACTCGAGATAAAATATACGCGCGGTATTTGTTGTAGTAACGAAATTCCTGGCACACGTGTTGCATAACATTAAATTCTTCTCCGAACGCTCTAGGAGACAGATACTAATAAAAACAAAGTAAATAATCCTAAAATACGTCAAACGTTTAGCTTTGCAATATATTTATCCAGGTATGTAAGATTATCACACATCTAGAACATATAAAAAAAAATTATTAAATTATTTTTTCAATTTCCGTTTTAATCACAAGTATTCCTATGACTACAGGTCTCTTCACGCTCCTAAATTCAAAGGCTTTTTCATAATTACCTCAATAATTAAATCTTTTTAACAACAGATACCATGATCTATGTTGTTCAATAAATAGATAAAAACACAGTTGGTAAACCTGACAACGCTACGTGGCAACAACATTATTGGGAATCGTGCGTTATATTGGCCACGTGTTCGGGGTTATGGAGCTTTATATTTTCCCTTTCTTTCGCATTGCCTATAACTCTATTCGGAGGGGGGGTATTTAATTTTATCTCTAATTTTCCCCAGCAATTTTGTCTCTTACAATGAGTTCTGTATTACTGAAGGAATTTCTGTATTAAAGGAAAATGCAAGTAACTCGCAATCGCTCAAACACCCTGGCAAACTATTAATACTTCATCAGCACAGGCTAACGATGGTTACTTTCTAATCACAACGAAAATAATTATTCAATATTGTTTTAAAAAGAATATAACTGTAATGACTTAATATGTAAGAATATAAGTAAAATTACTTCCTGCTCTTCTCAGATTTATAAGCTTTACAGTATCTGAGTCATCTATGTATAAATGTCCACTCAAGGGAACTTCCAAATGTTTTTTATCCCACCCACGTTCCACGTAACTAGCAAAAATTTGAGTGTAATTTTTATATTTTTAGTATTTGGTGTATTCTTTATACGTAGTTTGAATTTTCTATCTGGTCCACATATTGTATTCTATTTACATATAACTTCACATATTCTAATTTTCAGTATCTAATTTTCCCCCTCTATATTTTTATCGGTTTAAAGAAATTCTGCTTATCAAGAATTTAATTTTTCCGCCTGGAATGCATTTTACTCTATGAGTATTTATTGCAATCATTGACACGTTTCTTATGGAAATTTGTATTTTGTTGAACCTTTACCTTTGGAGATAAAATGTTTTGTTGTTTTATCGTAAAATAACAGTTTTTGTTGTTTTATCGTAAAATAACAGTTTTTGTTGTTTTATGGTAAAATAACAGTTTTGTTTTCTATTCCTCTTTTGATAATTATATGTTTGCATAAGCTACTATCCACGAAATGAACAATATTTTAAAGAATCAAAGGAGTATTTTTCCGATTCCAAAGTAAAGGCTAGCACTACATATACGTTAGGAGTACATATTATAGAATAACAGTACTTATAGATCAAGAGTACATATAGGCTAATAATGCATATAGGCAAACAGTAAATATTATAGACTATCAGAAGGCTTACATATGACTAGTAGTGTATAAGTGTATATAGGTACCAGTACATATATAATAACAGTACATACACGTCATCAGTACATATAGAATAACAATACATATAGACTACTAACAGTACATATAGAACAACAGTGCGTATAGAATAACAATACATATAGGCTACTAGTACACATAGAATAACAGTGTATATAGGCTAACAGTGCATATAGAATACTAACAGTACATATACAATAACAGTGCATATTGACTACTAACAATACATATAGAATAACAGTACATATACGCTACCAGTACATGTAGAATAACAGTACATAAAGACTACTAACAGTACATATAGGCCACCATTACATACTGCCAGTACATGTAGATTACCAGTAAATATTGGCTAAAAGTACATATAGACTACCAGTACATGTATATTACCAATAAATATAGGCTAACAGTGCATATAGAATAACAGTACATATAGACTACCAGTACATTATGGCTGAAAGCGCATATAGACTACCAGCACATATAGACTACCAGTACATCTAGGCTAACAGTGCATATAGACTACTATTGCATATAGACTACCAGTACATATTGGCTAAAAGTGCATATAGACTACCAATACATATAGGCTAACAGTGCATATTTGACTACCAGCACATATAGGCTAACAGTGCATATACTCTACCAGTGCATATTGGCTAAAAGTGCATATAGATTACCAGTGTATATAGACTACCAGTACATATAGGCTAACAGTGCATATACTCTACCAGTGCATATTGGCTAAAAGTGCATATAGATTACCAGTATATATAGACTACCAGTACATATAGGCTAACAGTGCATATACTCTACCAGTGAATATTGTCTAAAAGTGCATATAGATTACCAGTATATATAGACTACCAGTACATATAGACTAACAGTACATATAGGCTAAAAGTGCACACGGAGATCAGTCGAAACAAAATAGAATAGAGTATTGTGTACAACAAATTATCAGCTGTTTGAATTCAATGTAACGAACAACGGTAATCCTCGCCCGCTGTAAAAGCAATAACGACGGATTTCCAAACACAGTGTTAAGCTTTTAATAGGATTTAACTTTTATGACAAGATCATTTAGTGTAAACGGAAGCAAATTGGTGTTTCCTCTACAAAACTAAACCACGACGCCACGTTAGCTGGACGGTATACACCGAGTTGAGTTTTGAAATTATGCTTCACGTAAATATTAACACCACATTGTAAATTAATTTTGACAAACAAAGCAAATAACCATAAAAATGTAACAAAACTTCGGAATTACTGCGAAATATTGACAGGATCAAAGAAAGGGGAGTTAACTGTGTACCTGTTCTAAGGAATGACGTAGAAACATTGCTTATATTTGCCAGTGCTACATTCCTGTCTACTCGCAAACCCCCAATCTCCCTGTAAACTATAGGAATTTAGCTAAAATCAAATTAAAATTATAAAGACTCTCTATTTATTGGGAGTGTTGAGTGACTAGAACGGTTGTGTATTTTTTCTTGTAAAATAGATATGAATAAATATGATTTAACTTTTACATGATATACTCATTACGAGTTCGATAAGGTACTCTTCTTAACTTGTCACCCCGTTAAAGACGACAAATACTTCTCAAAGATTAGCTTAAATCGTAGTTTATTGCATAAACAATATTTTTATTTGAAAAAAACAATACATTGATTGCGAGATAATGTAAACGCAAACACCTATATTATATTGGAGATTATACAGATATAATTATATTTAAAAGCACAGTAGGTAGATTATAACAAGTATCAGGCCCATTATAAAAGCAATTCTCATGATTTTATTGTGACGCGATTATCGATCGCAGCTGTATAAACCAGACGGGAAATATGATGTTCTGCCCTTCTAAACTTAACCGGACGCCAATTTGCTGCGAGCGGTCAGAGTGGAAGGAGGCAGTTCGTGAAGTGTGTAACCCGGCGCGGTGGGACGTTTGCATCAACAGTGTCACGCGATCACTTTCTGCGTGCGGCTTGGAAAGAAAGCAACGGAAACATTCCAGAGACCATCAAAGATAACTTCATTTCAAGGGCTGAGAAAAGGCACAATACATTAAAGAAGAACCAGCCGACGAACTCCTTTCTGGATCCTCAACAACGGACATAAACGACGAGGGATTGTCCACTTCGAGTTTGTACCGCAAGGAGAAACTGTGAACTCAGCCTTTTGGCCAGGAGGTGCTTAAGAGATTTAAAAGTCAAGTCGCGCGCGTGACGGCTGGTATCAAAGTGCAGTCAATTTCCATCCACCATGAAAATGCCCCTAACCATACTGCCTTTGTTACTAAGTTTCAGGCCCAGAACAACAATCCGTTCTCCACCTTCCTTACAATCTCGAATTGCCACCGTCCGTTAATTGTTTGTTTACCTGTCTGAAGAGAGAGCCGAAAGTAAAGCAGTGGTAAACATCCAAAAGCATGTTACTAAGCTCCTAAGAGACACTCCCGCAAATCCAGGGTGCCCCGAGGCGTGGCAAAACGTCAACGTAAATGTATTGATGCTGGGCGAGAGTGTTCTGAAGACTTTTGAGCCTCAGGCACGATTGATAAATTTATTTTTCGCAGACGATGCTCATTAATTTTATAATGGACGCGGTTTTATCATTATAAATTATAAATAATCAATCTTGCTTTTATTACTCTGTTAATGACGATTCAATATACTCACATTTTCCTGCGTGCCTGCCAGAAACTTACTTTTTGGCCATATCTGCACAACATGCTCAGATGTAGCACAACAGTCAACTAAGAGTGGTTGACCGTTGGAAACCTTATTTAAGTGTTATTAAAATCCTTCTTACTTCCTTGTATCCAGTGTTGCTCTATGTGATGTCTTATACTTGGGAAATCTTGTTACCAATACAGATTGTTCATTTTAAATATTGAATCGTGTTTAGTATTTTACAAAATTGTTTATCATTGATTGAAATATTGTGTTTGTAAACATGTAACAGCTTAGATATTGCTTTTCAATTATTTAGATATTTTGTATTAGTTTTTTATCATTGTATGGAAGAAAGGCTTGTTTATTATTAAAGTCCGGTGTTGATAGATTCAACTTATACATGTTAGACTCAATACTTTCATCTATGCTAGTTATACCTTTAACTTAATCTTATTTAACTACTATTATTTATTGTGGTCTGTACACTGTATTTTTATGCCATTGATTTTTTTTATTGGGTATAATTCTTGTCCCTGTTTATTTACTCTACACTTACTACTTTCGTTATACATTTTTGTAAGATAACTAAACAAAAATTATTATGTTTCTAGGTGATCGAAGCTGTTTTCTTTACACTTACAATGACTGTCGGTGATTATGAGAGTACAGAAATATTTTGAGCATCAAATACAGGAATAAGTAAGTTGTATTATTTTTTACTATTTTCCTTCTGTTACAATTAAACCGCATGAAAGTTTGTACAATATTGTATCAGCTTAAATTATACAAGAGTCCTGGCATTTAAAATTTGAAAACACTACGAAATGAATGATAACAATAATTACTTTAATAAAAAATAATTACATCACATAATTAGCTGTATTAAAAGGAATAAAACACGTTATGTACTTAGGACAATACTTTTGTCAAAGTGACCAATTACAAATAACGTTTCTTATCATAGACAAGCTTTATTTAAAATTGTGTAACTGTGAAAACCAACTGCTTCTATCACAACGATTACAACCCAACATATAAATAATGTAACCACTTTGTGAGATAAAGTTAAGCAGATGCAATAAACACGGATCGTTTAAAGCTAACCAAGCAACAAAACACCATCTCCACCATATTCCTAGAGTCAGGTCCACCACAATACTAAACCTGACCTACCCATAAACATTTGCAGTACCAATACAAGCATCTTTATTCCATTATTATTCAATGAAATAATTTAGGCTTTAAACTAAGAAAAACCTGTGCAAAAAATGTTTAAATAGCATGGTCAATAATAAAGCCTAAACAATTCGTCCTAACCCAAACCGTCAACTAAATTCGAGTACTGCTAATTTTAAGTGGGCCATTACTTCAGTTTTACCGTAAGTTCCACAGTACACTTTAAAGCTTTTATCGCGAAACTACTAGTCTTCGCGACAAACACGCTACTATTTATACAATGGTTTAAGATAACGCCCTGTGATATACATGCACGTGTTGCAAGAGAACAGATTAAATTTTACTCGATTCCTGCTCGTCAATTAATTGAAAGGATTGTTAGACACCGCAAAACAAATAGGAGGTAATATCAAACCAAAGCCGGTAGCCTGTATTTGCCCGAAATCCCGGAAGAAACCTCTATTTTCCCTGGATGGATAATTTAATAAACCCACGCGATAATTTATCCCATTCCAAGTACCAGGGAATACCATGCCCTTAGCCTAATCTTACTTAGTTCTATCTACCCTTCCATATCCCTTTATGCATAGAAATGAAACGGTCAAACCTTAAAGGTAATGAAGTAGACACCCCTAAAGGAATATGTTTATTCACGTGTTACAGGTTTACTATTACAGTTATATTAATCTAATCGGCCTACAATTAATCGACGGGTAATCAACTTAGCCTACAATAATGAAACAATATACTGCATTATCTTGACCATAACATATTGAATATTTTAATAATGTTTCTTGAACCTGAACCAATATTGATTAGTGAAAATAGTTAAATCATGTCCCATCAGTAAAACTAACAAATTGTTTTTATTTCTTACTACACTTAAGTGTCTACTTTGTATTATCAACCTGGACGAAAAAACTCCCCCCGCTGTAGATCCGTGTGACCGTAAAAGCTCTAATGCGGCGACAAAATCCGGCGAATCAGGATTATCATAATGGTTTAGAAAACCTTCCGTTAACACAAAAGTCAAACTTGCAAAGTTAAAACATGGCGGCAAACGTGACAAGCACAGTGTAGACTAATAATTGTTTGTCAGGTAATTAATAAAGGGTATTATAGTACGTAATAATTACACATGGCCGGGTTCTCACGTCAAATGTCAACGCAGGTAAGGTTACCAGCGGATACGACAAGCTTAAATGCCAATATATAACCTAAAGAGCAACACAATATTCATTATATAACTAGTAAACAATAAAATAAAAATGTACATACAAAAAATTAGAACAAAATCTAGTAAACAATAAAATAAAAATGTACACAGAAAAATTAGAACAAAATCTACTAAACAATAAAATAAAAATGTATATACAAAATATTAGAAAAAGAAGAATACATAAAATAATAATGGGTAATTATCGCTTAGGCAGACGGTCTATATTATGTATAGCTATGTGGAATGAAACATTAACGACCAAAACATAAACTTTTCCAAACAAAAATTATCCATCACCAAACCAGTTCATACGAATAACACGCCTATAAAATGAATCGCCTTGCAAACGGTTCTTGGAGTTCTTGGAGTACCAAATAAGTCGGCCTTGCCATGACTGAAAGTGACAAATAGGAGCGGCATTTAAACCCCGTCACTGCTCACTTCCTTTAAGCGAGATGTTGTCTTCAACAAGATTACTGCCAGGGTACAAACAATACAATGATTAATTATCCTCACATTAAAGATAACCTCCATAATTAGCATATTTTTCATCGTAATTTCATCTGACGCTTTTCTGAGAAACGTTCATTAATACAACTCCAATTATTTTCTGCTAATAGCCTGTTGTTAGAATTATGTAGAGTTTTCTCAAGTAAAAATGAAAAGAAAATACCTTCTAAATAATGAGACTACTTCTAGGTATTTAGAATCGTATGCTACCAGATATATTTATAACTTTAAAACTAAGTAAATATTAAGAAGCGCTTTTAATATTATTCTAGGAAAACAAAATTGTTGAATTACGTTCTTGGTATAGAAAATGTTCCAGTAAAACAGATCGCCTTTCACATCATTATTCATAAGTCAACCAAGTTAATTCTCCTTGTGCATCATTCGTTATTCAACATAATGTTACCTGTCTCTTAAAGATAACTTTACCATCGAGAACTGCAGTATAGGTGTACTAAGTATAATTAAAAATTCCAATTGGGTTCTCTAGAAGGCTTTAGCCAATATTATGAAAAACCTACCACGTGATCGAAACTGTACGCAATATTCAACTTCACTATAATATAATCTAGGCTACGTTACTTTTAACGCAGGCACGTAAGAGATTGGCTGAAATGTTCACCAGGTTAAAGATTTTAAAAAAGCTGCATTCGCAATAATCATGTGTATTCATTGTGGTTTAAATAAAGCTATAAAGTCAAGGCTATAGAATAGTGATACATTTAAAAAATTGCGAAATACCGAGCACTATCGATAAATTTGTTATGCCAAAAAAATCCTAAGCAGTCATTCCGAAATTATTAAATCAGTAGCCACACAGGTGATTGGCTGCAATGTTCGCCAAATTTTAGATTTCAAAAACGCTGCATTGGCAACAGAATTTTGTGTATACATTTTGGTGTAAATATGTTAAAGCAGGCTAGAGAAGAAACGTTATTTAGAATAAAGTGATGTATAAAATAATCCCCTAAGATAAATTTCTTATGTCAGAAAACATCTTGAAAGTCTTTCAGAAATAACTAAATTAGTAGCCATGCTGTTAAGGCTGTTACAACCTACTAGATTACTATGTAATATTGTATTAACCGTTCCCATAATAATGTGTTGATGACGTATGTTCACGAATGTAATATTACTGAGTTCATTCCACATACCCCCTTCCACATGCTAGTTGCTACAATAACGCTACACGGCATTTCGTCAACACAGGTTGTCACATTTCGTCAATACTAAGAGTGATCCTCGAAACAAGAGTGCAGGCGCTCACTGAGAACGAGCATACTGAAATATAAACGCTACACGGCATTTCGTCAACACAGGTTGTCACATTTCGTCAATACTAAGAGTGATCCTCGATACAAGAGTGCAGGCGCTCACTGAGAACGAGCATACTGAAATATAAACGCTACACGGCATTTCGTCAACACAGGTTGTCACATTTCGTCAATACTAAGAGTGATCCTCGATACAAGAGTGCAGGCGCTCACTGAGAACGAGCATACTGAAATATAAACGCTACACGGTATTTCGTCAACACAGGTTGTCATATTTCGTCAATACTAAGAGTGATCCTCGATACAAGAGTGCAGGCGCTCACTGAGAACGAGCATACTGAAATATAAACGCTACACGGCATTTCGTCAACACAGGTTGTCACATTTCGTCAATACTAAGAGTGATCCTCGATACAAGAGTGCAGGCGCTCACTGAGAACGAGCATACTGAAATATAAACGCTACACGGCATTTCGTCAACACAGGTTGTCATATTTCGTCAATACTAAGAGTGATCCTCCAAACAAGAGTGCAGGCGCTCACTGAGAACGAGCATACTGAAATATAAACGCTACACGGTATTTCGTCAACACAGGTTGTCACATTTCGTCAATACTAAGAGTTATCCTCCAAACAAGAGTGCAGGCGTTCACTGAGAACGAGCATACTGAAATATAAACGCTACACGGCATTTCGTCAACACAGGTTGTCACATTTCGTCAATACTAAGAGTGATCCTCGATACAAGAGTGCAGGCGCTCACTGAGAATGAGCATACTGAAATATAAACGCTACACGGCATTTCGTCAACACAGGTTGTCACATTTCGTCAATACTAAGAGTGATCCTCGATACAAGAGTGCAGGCGCTCACTGAGAATGAGCATACTGAAATATAAACGCTACACGGCATTTCGTCAACACAGGTTGTCACATTTCGTCAATACTAAGAGTGATCCTCGATACAAGAGTGCAGGCGCTCACTGAGAATGAGCATACTGAAATATAAACGCTACACGGCATTTCGTCAACACAGGTTGTCACATTTCGTCAATACTAAGAGTGATCCTCCAAACAAGAGTGCAGGCGTTCACTGAGAACGAGCATACTGAAATATAAACGCTACACGGCATTTCGTCAACACAGGTTGTCATATTTCGTCAATACTAAGAGTGATCCTCCAAACAAGAGTGCAGGCGCTCACTGAGAACGAGCATACTGAAATATAAACGCTACACGGCATTTCGTCAACACAGGTTGTCATATTTCGTCAATACTAAGAGTGATCCTCCAAACAAGAGTGCAGGCGCTCACTGAGAACGAGCATACTGAAATATAAACGCTAAACGGCATTTCGTCAACACAGGTTGTCACATTTCGTCAATACTAAGAGTGATCCTCCAAACAAGAGTGCAGGCGCTCACTGAGAACGAGCATACTGAAATATAAACGCTAAACGGCATTTCGTCAACACAGGTTGTCATATTTCGTCAATACTAAGAGTGATCCTCCAAACAAGAGTGCAGGCGCTCACTGAGAACGAGCATACTGAAATATAAACGCTACACGGCATTTCGTCAACACAGGTTGTCACATTTCGTCAATACTAAGAGTGATCCTCCAAACAAGAGTGCAGGCGCTCACTGAGAACGAGCATACTGAAATATAAACGCTAAACGGCATTTCGTCAACACAGGTTGTCATATTTCGTCAATACTAAGAGTGATCCTCCAAACAAGAGTGCAGGCGCTCACTGAGAACGAGCATACTGAAATATAAACGCTAAACGGCATTTCGTCAACACAGGTTGTCATATTTCGTCAATACTAAGAGTGATCCTCCAAACAAGAGTGCAGGCGCTCACTGAGAACGAGCATACTGAAATATAAACGCTAAACGGCATTTCGTCAACACAGGTTGTCATATTTCGTCAATACTAAGAGTGATCCTCCAAACAAGAGTGCAGGCGCTCACTGAGAACGAGCATACTGAAATATAAACGCTAAACGGCATTTCGTCAACACAGGTTGTTACATTTCGTCAATACTAAGAGTTATCCTCCAAACAAGAGTGCAGGCGCTCACTGAGAACGAGCATACTGAAATATAAACGCTACACGGCATTTCGTCAACACAGGTTGTTACATTTCGTCAATACTAAGAGTTATCCTCCAAACAAGAGTGCAGGCGCTCACTGAGAACGAGCATACTGAAATATAAACGCTAAACGGCATTTCGTCAACACAGGTTGTTACATTTCGTCAATACTAAGAGTTATCCTCCAAACAAGAGTGCAGGCGCTCACTGAGAACGAGCATACTGAAATATAAACGCTAAACGGCATTTCGTCAACACAGGTTGTTACATTTCGTCAATACTAAGAGTTATCCTCCAAACAAGAGTGCAGGCGCTCACTGAGAACGAGCATACTGAAATATAAACGCTAAACGGCATTTCGTCAACACAGGTTGTCATATTTCGTCAATACTAAGAGTGATCCTCCAAACAAGAGTGCAGGCGCTCACTGAGAACGAGCATACTGAAATATAAACGCTAAACGGCATTTCGTCAACACAGGTTGTTACATTTCGTCAATACTAAGAGTGATCCTCCAAACAAGAGTGCAGGCGCTCACTGAGAACGAGCATACTGAAATATAAACGCTAAACGGCATTTCGTCAACACAGGTTGTTACATTTCGTCAATACTAAGAGTTATCCTCCAAACAAGAGTGCAGGCGCTCACTGAGAACGAGCATACTGAAATATAAACGCTAAACGGCATTTCGTCAACACAGGTTGTTACATTTCGTCAATACTAAGAGTTATCCTCCAAACAAGAGTGCAGGCGCTCACTGAGAACGAGCATACTGAAATATAAACGCTACACGGCATTTCGTCAACACAGGTTGTTACATTTCGTCAATACTAAGAGTTATCCTCCAAACAAGAGTGCAGGCGCTCACTGAGAACGAGCATACTGAAATATAAACGCTACACGGCATTTCGTCAACACAGGTTGTTACATTTCGTCAATACTAAGAGTTATCCTCCAAACAAGAGTGCAGGCGCTCACTGAGAACGAGCATACTGAAATATAAACGCTAAACGGCATTTCGTCAACACAGGTTGTTACATTTCGTCAATACTAAGAGTGATCCTCGAAACAAGAGTGCAGGCGCTCACTGAGAACGAGCATACTGAAATATAAACGATACCCATCCTTCGCTCTGTCTGGTCTCTTATATTTCCCTCCACCGAGGATCTTCGCTCTCCTTCCCACTTTTATTTTTTACATTTATAAATTATTTTCTATTTTACTTCAGTCTTTCCGCTGTACAAGAACGTAATAATCAGTTGTTAACGATTTTATATGTTTTTGCTTGGTGCATTTATAATACGTGAAACGGGTGTCATTGGGCCGGCTGTTACATTGTTGTCATTTACGACTATAGATTAATTCATAGATTCCATTCTATGTCAAAATGGAGTACAGTAACGTGTTTTTGCATTAAAAAATTTTAAAAAAGATGAATAGTATTTTTAATTCAGGGGGTCTTTCGTCTGTACTTTGATATTATTCGGGTACCAGTTTTTAGGTGAAACACATGGTTGAGTAGAGGCGTTCAGAACAACAGGAAAATAACTAAAAGAAAGCCGCCAAGCCCTGCAAGACGCCCTAACACCAACATATCGCCGGTGTCAGCGAGATTAAACAGAAGTCTCAGCTGTTCTCGATGGGAACTGTGATTTTGAGAAAAACATTTTACCACTGGAGCCAAACTTTCATCTCTCGAACGAGCGATATAAAAAAAAAATTAATTCATTTCCTACTTAGGTCACCAAAGAAAATTTTTATTTTAGTTAATTTTTATTAAATAATTAGTATTAATATAAATAAAGTAACATAACCTATACATCAAAACAGCTGTTCTACCACATAACCTATAACATAAAATAAGCTGTTTTATGAAATCATACAATCACTCATTTTAAGGCAAATAGGACGAAATAACTATATTGCATACCTTACACGTTTTGTTAAAACGTTTTCTCCCACATAATACTAAAATGTACTAATAAAATTTAAATAATTAATAATATTCGAAAAACTCTAATACTATCAAGTGTCATCCACCACAAATTCAAAAAACTGTACTTCAACTTAAGTGGATGAATAAAAAGTATTTTTAAAAGATTGAAAATTTGTACATTATACAGACACTCTTTCTCTCTCTCTCTCTCTCTCTCTCTATATATATATATATATATATATATATATATATATATATATATATATATATATATATATATATATATATGTATGTATGTATGTATGTATATCAAATTAATTCAGGTTATTCAAATACAAAAATTATTTATTAATTTATATTCAAAGCTCTTCGTTGTTAAACAGTACCAACATCCTCAGGAATGAATAATACAGTCACTATATTATTCATTCCTGATGATGTTGGTACTGTTTACCAACGAAAAGCTTTTAATATAAATTAATAAATAATTCTCGTATTTGAATAACCAGAGTTGTTTTTTATTATTATACAAGAAAACATAATATATATATATATATATAAATAGCGAAGATATATATAAATATATATATATATATATATATATATATATATATACAGTGAAGAAATAGGACTACAAGAAGAAATATAAAACAAGCGGAATTGCGGTGGGTATGGAAGTGGTGTTTTACTAATAATCCAAATGCAATATTGTTACCATTTTCACCCAACCTGCTTGGTAAACAAACAAAACTTACGTTATCATCAAAAGAAATTTATGAAAATTCTCCCACTCTCCAGCTTAGTGTAGTGTCCGTTTGGAGTAAATAAGTCGTATTTTTCAAGGAAAATGACGTCACGATTATAATGAACTCAAGCTTTGAATATATTTTTGAGGCCAAAGCTTCAGATGCAACAAATGAACAAGGGAAATATTTATCTTCAGCAATATGGTGCCTTAACGCACACTGCTCCGACGTCAACAACAGCTGTGAGAAACATGTTCTCTGGGAAGATGATTGCGCATTTGGTGATGTTGCGTGGCCGTCAAGGTCGCCCGATTTATCATTTTGTGGAGTTAGAGAAGAGGTGAATTATATAGAAGAAGGCATTTTCGCCACAGCTGTGGATGAGTTTTTGAACAATTCAAGCGCACAACCACAGCCAGGGTGACATAATTTATCACAAATTACTATGTTTTATAAAATCTATTTTAAGTTCTGTAAAATTAGAATAGTATTATTTCATAAATTAACTTAGTACTTATATTAATAAAACTGCTCGTTTCGCGTGTAACACTTTAACTTTATTAAAATCCTTTAAAAAGCATAAATTCTCTAACGACGTAGTTAGCGTTTCTATTCGCATCGCAGCCAAATGACCTTTACGCAAAGCAAACAGCAATCTATTATTAAGGCAAATACTTCGAGAGAATCTCAAGCATTTACTCCTGACACTGGGCGTTGTTATTGCTCATTATAAATTCTTAACAATCTATCCACATTCAGAATTTCATTTAGAGTTTCGAAATGAAATTATGTAAATCACTAAATTATAAAACTGTTAGGAATACGTCTCGCTATCTATTTAAGAGAGAGAGAGAGCGGCCGTGCCTACTCAGACACTTTGTTGAGAGAAAGAGAGGAGGGATATGGCGAAACCTTGTGACAAAGAAAAAAAACATTTGCCTCATCAGAACATAATTTTGCTAAAAGTTCTAAACAAATTACGTAACTGTATTTCAAAAGTTTGTAACTCAAAAGTAAGGACGAAATACGGAAAATGCAATTTTCTGTGTGAATGTAAATTACCGAATTGTGTTGGAAATTTAAAAACGCAACAAGCTTTGTGTAATTTTATTTTCAGATTTTATAATCATTTTTCCTCCAAAAAGTACGTCAGCCACGACGTTTCTAATCATAACGTTCGTGTTAATCATAGGGAACACCATTTTGCAATATTTTAGAAAAACCATAATACTAAAGTAACATTTTCTAAAATACGTCAACACGTTTAAGGTTTTTTATTATTTTATTACTTAATTGTTGATCATAGCTGCAAATTATTAACACTAATTTTAAAATTTTATTCAACTAAATTGCCGAAACCGTTATGCAGTATTAAGTTAATTAGACCTTAGCTAGTGAGAACAATTTACAACGGTAAACATTATAACAGTTAACTCTAAATCTCATTTCACACTAGTTTATTAAAACAACCATACGAGTTTCAACAACGATGTCGCCTTCATCAGTGTTTGGCTACGACACACATGCTAGGCTAGTAGTAGCCAAGAACTGATGAAGGTGACATCGTCGTCGAAACTAGTGTGATTGTTTTAATAAATTTGTGTGTGTTTAAAAAACTAATGTGTAGTGAGATTTATAATTAATTATTTCAATTTTTACCGTTGTTATGCAGTAATTAAACATTTCATGTACTCGTATGATTACCAACGTTATACAGTATAAATATTTAACATTAAACTTGGTTTTAAAATCGCAGTGGAGAACTCATAATGTGCAACGAGACACATAAACAGAGCAATAACAACCTATGGCATAAAATCAGCTGTTTTATGAAATCATAAGTTATCAATTATTTTAGGCCAAATGGGACGAAATAATTATATTGCATTCCTTGTCTTTTTTTTACAAATTTTTTCTCCAATACAAAATTAAAATTCATTCATTTTAACTTTAGTTCTTGAATTAATATCTGAAAAACTGTATTAACATTTACTACAAGTTTTAAAAAATGTATTTGAACTTCGGGGGATGAGTAAATAGTATTTTATTAACCATCGAAAATGTTGAAGTAAGTTACAGAATATGGTTTGTGAGACGTTTTAAGCGGCAAACAGTCCTCCTCCGGTGTAAGTGATTTTGTGAATCTCGGAACAGATTAAGAAGGTTTTAGTAGTTAGTCATATATCAGAGCACACTGAATAAGCTGTCTATTCATACCTCGTCTAATATGATTTTTTTCCAATTCCGATGAAAAACAAATATTACAGTATTAACAAAAAGTTTTAAAATTTAATTTCTACTCAGGTCAACAAAGAAAAATTTTATTTTAATTACTTTTTATTAAATAATTACAATTATTTAAATAAAGTAACATAACCTTTGCGTTAAAACAGGTGTTCCACCACAAAACCTATAACATAAAAACAGTTTTTTTATGAAACCATACGTTATCACTGATTTTAAGCAAAATGGA
Organism: Prosapia bicincta; assembly: GCA_036971475.1. Taxonomy (NCBI): domain Eukaryota; kingdom Metazoa; phylum Arthropoda; class Insecta; order Hemiptera; family Cercopidae; genus Prosapia; species Prosapia bicincta. Next base: position 49,361,559 of record JBAIZL010000004.1, read on the forward strand.
ACGTAATGTAATGAAGAAATTTGTAATTTATTTTTCTGCAATTTGACTTAAGTATTTATTTCAAGAGAATTGATGTAGTGTATTTATTTGTATTGGCCTGTAGTCAAGTTTAATCATTATATATATAGTACGGTGAATATTGTTTGTTTTTTTCATTTATTTTGATATGTAATGAAAAGTCATAGAATGAAAACTCCTGATTAAAATTTTGTTTTGTAATCTAAAACTACAACAATGTTTAACAATGAATTAAAAGTTATTTCAATTTTTACATTCTCCAAACCTGCTGCTAACTAGCTACCTAAATATTGAAAAAAGACGAAAAATAATTTTATTCCTGTTTATCGTAATCTTTTTGCAACTTATCCAACAAACTGCCGCCTACTTATCTTATTAAGGAGTTACCACGAGTGAAGTAAACACGAAAATGGATATCTCACAATGCGTCTCGCCCGCTACCTAGCGACTAAGTCCAACAGCTATAACATTTACTAATAGCCTGTTATATCGTTAAGATGGCGGCCTGCTTATTACGCTAACTTAAGCACATGCTTACATCTGAGTATCTTGATATGAGCGTCTGTCTTTATTAAAATCCCCGCCATTGTCACCGTTCCTTTGCAAAAGTGAGCGTATATTTATAAATCGTGATTTTCAGTGTAACAAAAGTTTGGAGATACAAATGTTTTGAATTTTCGTGCCCTATAACAGTGTAATTACTGGCGCTATTAAAAGGGCAATTATTTTAGAGTAAATGTTTTTATACGAAGAAGGAAATTTGTAACGATACCGGTTACAAGATAACGACATTAGAAGTCAATTACATCCTAATAAAATTACCATCATCAGTTTATAAACACAAAGTTAAAAACAAATTGACTGACATACAACTGTACAGTAAAAACAAAGAACAACTCATGTAAGAGTGAATAATAACTACTTACTGTAGAGCGTCGATTATCCGCACGTCAATCATCTGAACCAACCACAATAGAATAACACTGTTGCTATAAAAATATTGTATAACTCAAAGAGAAAATTACACCACGCCGACCTTTCATTTAATGTCGGAAATATGAATGTATGATAAATGACAGGACGTTGTGACAGCGCGTGCTCTACATTTAAAATAATTCTGACGTCCTTTATAGACTACTTATTTAAATAAAACTGTCATTTTAAGTTACAAATATAATAGACTTTAAACACTGCTATGCATAAATATTTTATATAATTGTATTTCTGTCTTACTAACACGACAGTACATTATATTGAAGTATTTAGCGAGTTTTTCTATTATCAAAACAATTGTGGTCTCAATGATTCCGGATAACCGAGATTCTACTGTATGTATACCTAAATACACCTTTCTAAAACTAACTATTATGAAATTAATAATATCCTTTAATCAAAATAAATTGTTTTCTTAAAAATAATATTACAGCATAATCATCCGGATCAGAGATATATTTAAGGTCTTGAGGCCATAGAAAAGGTGAAATAAAATTTGAAAAGCCAGAAAGGAAAACGAGTAGTTAAAAATGTGTTAATTGGCAACAATGTAAATGCATATGAGACTGAGAAAAATTGTGAGCATTTTAGAATTGTTTTTGACGCCACGGTCTTGGCATCATTTGTATGTAACTATTCAGGGTAAGTTATTCTTGAAAATGCTGACAATGTGTTTAATGTAAAATTGGAACATTATTGTTTGTGCTCAAACATCACATTGTCTTACACATAAACAATTTTTTTTCTCATTAAATAAGCCGATATAAAAAAACCTGACTTCAAAACTAACTACCTGCATAATTTTATTTTAACTTTCAATAAATATTTAAAGTACGATTACAAGTTCAGAGTGGGATATTTACGTTCGACTGACGGCCCTGGAATCTAATGACTCATATAGAGCCTAGGGGGTTAACGTTTAAAGCTTTGCTAATCTCCTTTCCGAAACGACAAAACATCACATTTGTGCGATAATTCCCATCTAATGTTTATTCAAGAAGTCCGATTTCCTCCAGCTGGTAGTTTAACATGAAAAACAAGCACCAAACGTGGCTAGTAATAATGCAATGCAAATTGCGTTGTTTCAGACCAGTTATGTTATGAATTTTATACAAAGGTTACACATTCTGCAACTGTAGTATGTTAATCACTGATAATGACAACGTTGTTGCTAAAATTACTCCGTCAGAATTAAAGGTTTTGTTGTGAGAATTGAGTTAAGGTGTTTCATATATACTTATTATGAAATAAGTATTTTAAAAAAATAAAGTCATTAAACATTTCTGTGTAGCTTATAAATGCAAAATATGACCTTGGCCCTGTCTGTACCGGTTTTTATTATTGCATTTATTTCTGTTAAAAACATACCTTTTTCAATTCCTTCTATTAGTTCACACTAATATATATATATATATATATATATATATATATATATATATACACACACACACACACACACCTTGTTTAAAATTGTAATCGTTAATAAAATACTTTATTTATTCACTCAAGTTAAAATTCAATAATTTTTAAACTAGAAGTGGGTGACAATTTATGTTAATACGGTTTTACTTTCAAATATTAATTCATTCATTTGATTATTTAATGAATTAATTAAACTTTTAAACAAGAAATTATCTTTTCACAAAAGAACCAAGGTATGTAGTATAGTTATTTCTTCTCATTTGGCTGGAAGTAAGTGATAACATGATTTCATTAAACAGCTGATTTTACGAGTATGGTATAGGTTATGAGGTAGTACAGCTATTTTAACACATAGGTTATGGTACTTTATTAATATTAATTTTAACTATTTAATAAAAAGTAACTATGAAAGTTTCTTTGTCGACCAAAGTAGGCATTAACTTTAAATGTTTGTTGTTAATATAACTTGTTTATAACAAAGTGGTCCCATTATGTTCTGTCAATATTTGACTCTGTCTGTTGTGGGTTTTACCTTTAGTATGTTTTGTATAAATGCAAGCCTGTTTCTGAACCCACTTCGGGGGACAAGTGCCATTGTCTGTGTTGCAATAACAAACATCAAGACTGTCGTAAAGAACCAAATTGTTAGATGTCAAAAGATATACTCGTATGGTAGACAGTTTTGGAAATAGCCTAGATAGCGCAGAAAGCAAATGAGAGATAGAAAATGTATTCAGTGAAGACGATTGATTGGTACACGACCAAGAGGAGCCCACAAACAAGTTGGAGGGTTTTGGAAATAGCCTAGATAATTTAGCAAGCAAATGAGAGGTAGAAAAAATTTTTTAGGGAAATATTTGATCGACAAACGACTTAGAGGAGCCCACAAGCAAGATGGAAGGTTTTGGAAATAGCTTAGACAATTCAGCAAGCAAATGAGCGATAGAAAATGTGTTCAGTGAAACTTTTGATTGGTAAACGACCCAGGGGAGCCCTTAGACCATATAGAAAGACGACTTAAAAAGCGTCTAAAAAAAAAGCTATATCGTCTGGGTCGCCCATGCTCAACATTAGATGAGAAAGGGCTTACTAAGAATGTATAACTTTTTTCCAGATAGCCCCCTTAGAAGAAACATTATGTCGCATATTATATTTACATTTTTTTAAATTCCTAATTAGGTTTTAAGATATTTTAAAAATCTTTGTTATTTCTAGAATAATAACTTTAATTTCTGTTGAAACCCTTGAACAACTACCCTTCGTCTCCTAATTACCCGGTGCAAGTACACGCAGATAATAAACAGCTAACTTTCACCGCAAGTTGATTTATGTTTCCGGCGGTTACGAGGGCGTTACCTTGGGGTAGACAAAGGAGGCACGCGACTTTGTAAGAATCCATAATTTTGCACAAGGGCTACATTCTACGAATTTCGTTTATATACATTAATATAGCATTTATTATGGTTGCTTGGCTTCAACCGATATTAAAAATTAGAAGATAAGGCATCGCTTTACATTTCGATAGAACGGATTCAATATGCAAAGAGGAGTATTGTAGCAAAGATATATAGCACCCCTAATGTTATATTTTAGAAGTGTATTTTACCATAAGAAAATGTTTTGCAATAAATTATTTTCCGGAAAATGCTGTGGACATTTCGTTATTAAATTTAAATACTTCTATACTTCACGTAAAACTTTGCTTGAAGGAAAAAACTAAGTCGTGTAAAATTAATAAAAACATACTATAGTTGTCAGATCAGGATATTCAAAACTTTTTTCAAAGCAGTTGCCAGAACATTTGTTGTTAGTTGTAATTTCAACTGAGTTCTCAAAACAGTTTTCTGCGAAAAACGTAAATAATTATTCTTGCAAACTAGAACACTATACATAGAATTCTATAGACAAATATTGAAACAATAGCAGATATTTACATAAAATATTTAATATAAAAAAAAGTACTGAATACGCAAAACAAAGAGATAAAACTTTAAAAAACCTGAATAATTAACAGAGAAATAATTTCATATTACAAGTCAGCGACAAGGTCGATGAACGGAAAATCTTGTAACATCTGCAAATGTAGATATAGCCACTATAGTTCAAGTGCGGCAAGGCTACAATATGCAAAACAAGGGCTAGCGAACACTCACAATCCGCCCCTCCTGGATTCAATCAATTAATAAAATAAAGCATTGGCGTCTCACGCTGAGAAGTAAGATTCCTCAGCTGAAATGTGATTAATTAAATTCATTGTGATAAATGACTGGCGCGTGCAATTCCTCTTGTTTTGCGCCCGATTATAAATAAGAGATGCGTGCTTAACGTAAAAAGTAATAAATGCGGGGGTAGTAATGTTCGTTTTTGAGCTTATTTCTGTAGCCTACCTTACACGTAACATATAAACTACCCTTAACCAAGGGGCACGGGTTATATCTATAGAGCTTCGATCACGTGACCGAAATGAAACTGTAAGGACAAAAGAAAGTACATATCCAACGCACGCACACACATACACACACACATATATATATATATATATATATATATATATATATATATATATATATATATATATCTGTTCCTAAAGCGGAGAGCACCGAAAACCACTCACCACCAAGAAGCTGAAAGAGAGCTATAGTGCATTGCGGTAGGCATTGATGCCGAGGGGATGACCAATATTCAATGCTCCCCTTGGCTGAAGTAGACCTACCCCACAGGTAATTTACAAAAGAATGTTTCCCGTTTCCCTGCTATCACACCCATTGGTGAGCATGATAGGGTGATATTACAGCTCTCGCTACAGACACAACCTACAGGACGTACGGGAAACTATTTTTTACTCGGTATATGGGAGGAATAATTAACTCACAATAGTAGTGGGTTCTTTTCTGAAGAAGAACTTACCCGTAGTGTAGCTTATCCCATGCAGATCTTGCCTGAAGACCTGGCCCTAAGAGTAGCTTATCCGATGTAGATCTTGCCTAAAGACCTGGTCCTTAATGTAGCTTATCTGATGCAGATCTTGCCTGAAGACCTGGGCCTTAGTGTAGCTTGTTCCATGCAGATCTTGACTAACGACCTGGTCCGTAGTGTAGCTTATCCCATGCCTGAAGTTGCGACCCGTAATGTAGCTTATCCCATGCAGATCTTGTCTAAAAACCTGGTCCGTAGTGTAGCTTATCTCATGCAGATCTTGTCTGAAGACCTGGCCCGTAATGTAGCTTATCCGATGCAGACCTTGCCTGAAGACCTGGCCCATAGTGTAGCTTACCCGATACAGATCTTTTCTGAAGTTCTGGCCCGTAGTGTAGTTTATCCGTAGTAGACCTTGCCTGACGTACATTGTTTCCGAAACAGACTTTGTCTGAAATAGACATTACTCGGGGTGTACCTCGCCTAAAGTATATTCGTTGGAAGGATAACGTACCTGAAATAGACCTGATATTTAGTGTACCTTGTCTCCAAACAATCCTTCTTTGAACTAGACATTACTCGAAGTAATCCTTGTCCGAAGTGCAACCTGCACGATGAGCTATATCTTGCCCGAAAGAGACCTGGTCACAAACATACCTTGTCTGAAGTTGCAACCTGCACGATAAGCTATACCTTTCCCGAAATAGACCTGGTCACAAACATGCCTTGCCTGAAGTGCAACCTGCACGATGAGCTATACATTGCCCGAAAAGACCTGGTCACAAACATACCTTGCCCGAAGTGCAACCTGCACGATGAGCTATACCTTGCCCGAAAAGACCTGGTCACAAACATACCTTGCCCGAAGTACAACCTGCACGATGAGCTATACCTTTCCCGAAAGAGACCTGGTCACAAACATACCTTGCCCGAAGTACAACCTGCACGATGAGCTATACCTTGCCCGAAAAGACCTGGTCACAAACACACCTTGCCTGAAAAGACCTAGTCACAAACATACCTTGCCCGAAGTGCAACCTGCACGATGAGCTATACCTTGCCCGAAAGAGACCTGGTCACAAACATACCTTGCCCGAAGTGCAACCTGCACGATGAGCTATACCTTGCCCGAAAAGACCTAGTCACAAACATACCTTGCCCGAAGTAGCCCAATTCTGCATAAGTTCTACACAATACCATCCCGAATACAGCGTCAGCTATAGCAAACCCTTGATCGTAACAATATATAACGGATCTATTACACCTGTCGTCCCCTCTCCGTCCATAATATTCATTTTCCTCTAGCATATGTTTTTCCTTTTCTAGGTTGTTTGCAGTCATTGATTCGTCGAGTCACCACGCCACCTTCTTCGTGACCTTCCTATCTTCCTTTTGTCAGAAGAAACCCGCTCCAGTACCTTTCGGGGCCACTTGCCTTCTCCCATATAGTTTACGTCTCCAAACCATGCTAATTGTCTTCTTCTCCTTATATGTTTATCTATTTCCATTTAGTTACGTATTTGTTACTTTCCGACCCTTTTACGTCTCGATTTACCACAACTTCTCGTAAGTAGTTTATTTCCATCATTAGTTTGTTATTATTAGCTTTGGTAGAGTGTAACGCTTTGAACAATACTTTCATAAATTGGTTTCTTTGTTTCTTTCATGATTGTCTTCTATCAGAGAGAAAGAGGTTTTTGGTTCATGTCAGTGTAATGCTTTTGTTTATTCTTTTTGAAATCTCATTCTCATTATCGCCTTTCTATTATAGTTAGAGTATTATTATAGATATTTGCATGTTTGTACCCTCTTAATTTAGCTAAGGTCGCTAAACTCAACTTTGCCTACAATTAGATATTCACATTTTGGAATGTTCGCCTGCTGCCTCATATTCCTCCTTCAGTTTTCTTATAATATAACTAAGATATGTTCGTCTGCCGCTATCACAATTCTGATCACCCGCGAAAAATAGTGTAAACAGCTCAGCTTCTCCCATCCTTATAATAACACATATTTCGGGAATAAATACAAAGAAAAAAAAAACAAAATGTATATTATTTTAATAAATCTCCCAAACTGAACAGTATATTTGTTGCCACGTTGTACTTAGTTTAAACAAAAAAGATTAGTTACATAATACTTATTGCATATGCCAGAAAACAATAAATGAAATCCAAATAAGAATAATGGCAGCTAATAGATCATACTTCGCAAATATAACGCTTTTTAAAAGTATGCTATTGTCTCAAACCACTAAGGTACGACTCTATAAAACCTTAATTCGGCCAGTCCTAACGTATGGAGCGGAGACGTGGACCTTAACCGCCGCGATGAAAAATCAGTTGACATTATTTGAGCGGAAGCTTTTAAGGAAAATTAATGGTCCTGTCCAGGATGTACAAACAAATGTGTGGGAGTTTCGATCTAAGGAACACACGAAATATTTAGAGTTATGAAGACTTTAACGGTGTCAACTGGAGGCCAAGAGAAGCTATGCTGCTTTTACTGTAATAACTTAATACTAAATGGCAGCCTTCTGTATTTCAGGTCGAGGGATTACACAAAGACGTCGTGTTCGTGAATAAGTAATACTTTCGTAAGCCTATTTAAAGGTTCCGATCCCAAACCTCGCCTACTTCATCAAACGGCACGCTACATCCGGCAGGATTATCAAACTCCGGCGAAATTGAATACTGAGAAGTTGGGACTGTTAGATCTTAGCTTTGCCAACACAAATAAATTACAAGTTCCCTGCAAAATTAGGAAAATAAACCCGAATCCATTAAAAGATAAACTATAATCCCACTTGCAAATATTCACATAAAGTATTGCGTTTATAACATTGTTTGTAATTTCACAAGTGTCAGTCAAAATACGTTTTTACAATGGAATTCAACAAAATAAAACCACGTGCAAAATTATAGGAAGTACATACTGTATGAACATGTTGGTCAGGTGTGTATGATAAACTCAGTACAAGCGGAAAGAATTTTATTTCCTTCAAAATATCTAACAAAGATCATGATATCATAAGAGATCAAACCTCATACTTTCAAAAGGTTATTATAAAACCTTTTTTAAAAAATGGCTGACATAACTGGAACGATAAAATTATTAACAAAAATGAATTATTTATAAAAGGCAATGAAAATATTTATCTAAAAATTTAGGTTTTATAAAAATACATCTAAATAGTAATGCGTGAAAATTATTTTGTGTACTGGAGTAAAAGAATTAAAATTAATTCAAGGCGAAAAATCAACAGTAACACACACACTCACGCGCGCGCGCACACAACACACACAAACGTGCGCACGCGTGCACACACACACACACACACAAACTCGCGCGCGCGCGAGTACACATACAGTGCTTCCAAACTACACTACAAACTAATTATACGACAACATTATACATTTACAAAATTAATAAAAAAATGCAAAATGGAAAAAAAACAACTTACGTAATATTTTAAATGAGAAGAGAGACTAAATTTGAACCTTACCTGAAAAAGAAACAACAAATAAGTAAACTTTATTAATAAACAAATTTCAAATTACTGAAATAGAATTCAGGATATTGATAAAATATAAATGTCCTGTAACATATTATTAACGTATCACAATTATTTTTTGGCCAGAACTAAAAGACAGATGTAAAAATAAATAAATAAAAGGTTAGTATTGTGACAACGAACTAATTAGGTAATATCTTCAAACTTAATGATAATAATAATAATTATTATTATATTACGCGAAATGATAAAAGTTATGACCGTAAAAATAATGTAACTGAATACAGAAAAATTAAACAAAAAAATAATAACAACTAGAACACTTACAGTTTTATTCCAACGTTGTTAAGAACTATTTGTTTATATTACTCAATAACTTTAATGACAAAAACATTACAATAACGAAAAAACATGATCTATTGAAAAAATATATAAATTCAAAATAACAATCATTAACACAAAATATATTATTATTTATCAAAATATAAAGTTTGTCACATAAAATTTATTATTTATTACTGTGGCCTTATTTTTATAGTAAGGACCTTCAGACGTAATATTTAACATTCTTATTTTAGAAGTAACATTTATTAGGTACATGGAAACACAACAATGAAACCAAAACCACAACACAAGAATAATGATCAAACAGCAACTAATATATTTATGAAAAGTAAAATAATAAATACTTATTTAAATATCAGTGATCAAGATATCATTAGAAAGAGAAACTAAGGGTTTGTTTTGTAGCTCCATTGTAAATATACCTTCTGATCATGACCTTACTATATATTAGGACCATATTACTTGCTGATAGGGAGTTTGTTTCGTACATGATCCGCAACAGTAATAGCACTGCTGGCGCTTGTAGTGACGGAATTGTGTACTATGGTACTATGAGACAATTATATTAGCATATACTATAACTATATGATAATATAACTAAATGATACTATAACTATATGATACTATAACTAAATGATACTATAACTATATGATATTATAGCTATATGATACTATAATTAAATGATACTATAACTATATGATACTATAATTAAATGATACTATAACTATATGATACTATAATTAAATGATACTATAACTATATGATACTATAATTAAATGATACTATAACTATATGATACTATAATTAAATGATACTATAACTATATTATACTATAATTATATGATACCATAATTAAATGATATATAACTATATGATACTATAACTAAATGATACTATAACTATATGATACTATAACTAAATGATACTATAACTATATGATATTATAGCTATATGATACTATAATTAAATGATACTATAACTATATGATACTATAATTAAGTGATACTATAACTATATGATACTATAATTAAATGATACAATAACTATATGATACTATAATTAAATGATACTATAACTATATGATACTATAATTAAATGATACTATAACTATATGATACTATAATTAAATGATACTATAACTATATGATACTATAATTATATGATACTATAACTATATGATACTATAATTAAATGATACTACAACTATATGATACTATAATTATATGATACCATAATTAAATGATATATAACTATATGATACTATAACTAAATGATACTACAACTATATGATACTATAATTATATGATACTGTAACTATATAATGCTATATCTATATGGTACTAAATAATTATAGTAATAAACCGGAAATGTTTCAGTACGAAATAACACCCATAGCGAATCTGTAACCCAATGTAACAAAGTATATGATTTTTTTAAAATTTTGAAGTCCTTTTTGTCACTCCATATAGATGTAGGAATTTCAATATTATGTAACCTTACAATATACTACAAATAAAAACACTATACTAAGTATCCAAACTCAAGTCTCAATAGTTTTCTAATTATGGACTATATACGGCCAGTATGCGACATACTTAACCACTGCTTTACTTACAATAACTGATTTTTATGTTGATATCTAATTAAAGACATACTTTCAATCAAAATAGCAATAAACAATGTGAAGAAACAAAGCACCCTAATATATAGTACTTATTGTTATTAGCAACCTACCCAAAACACTAACAGCACCATTAACACCAATACCAAACCTAATAACACCACCAACACAACATAACAAGAACACAAAAAACAATACACCACCAACGACAACAAAACAAAGACCAACATCAACAAGAACACTACCACCAACATCAACACCAATAAAACGCTAACATCAACACAAACAGCGCCAACAGCCACACCATTTATTTATATTAACTATTCCATACAATATAATTCACTAACGATCAGAGCTATTTGATTATTTCACACCATTAGTTTTAGGCGAAGTTTGTAATTTAATATGCATGCTGCTATTGCGGATTCTGTGATTTACTGTTCACTCTATTAATAAAAACATTCAGTTGGCATCCAATGATATAAACTATACACGTAAACAAAGATAATTTTGTACGTATTATATGAAATAATACCGTAGACACCTACTGTTCACATACAATATAATTTTAATACAACGTGTATTACTTATTATACTAATACGGTTTCAATTAATGTTTATACCGAGAGAAATCAAGACGTAGCGCACTAGTTACAAAATCGCCTAAGCCTGGTTATATCATAAAATTTTAGAATTCCCTCGACTAAAGACATTACTGAAAAACATGAAATTCTCTACAGTGGGAGTCTAAGGTTCTTGGTAAACAAGGAAGGATTGCTTTCCATTATAAAATAACATACGTTGAAAGACTGTATTTAGATGGATCGATTTTATATGAAATATTCATATTTTATAAATTCATTTAGGAATGATACATACTTCACCTCTAAATGAAACGTAATCATTTATTAAATAAACATATGTTTAATGAATTGGGGAAATCAGCTGATTAAAGAATCTCAACCATAAGAAACAGACGTGAACTATGATACATTTCCAAAAATAAGGAGACTATCCAGCGTACAATTTGGATTTTTAAAACCTGCATAATTCAGGCAAATATTTCGATTGTGCGCTACAAACGACCACTTTATTTAAACATTCAAACACCACCACTTTTATTTTATTTGATCTCCTAAAGATAAACACACTTGCACAGATTATGAAGGCTAAAATTTAAATAATACAAATTATAATTTTATATACAAGTATTTTGTTGTTTTAAAAAGTTAATTTGACTAAGGCGCTGCATTAGGCAACTTCTTAGCTGTATCTTAATTGCCTACACTTACGCGAAGGGGCACAATGTTTACATGGTTTTCTAAAGCAAAAGGCTGCGTAGAGGTTTAAATATTTAAACCACGTTCCAGCTTGCTAGATGATGCTATTAATTTTAATTACTGACAAGACAGGGCTCATTGCAGGTACTTTATTTATAAAAACCACAACGTCTGCCCAGAAGAGCAAAGTTCGCGAGAATATAGGTAGGTTGTCGTTGCGTTACAAGAATATACACCTGATTCTGGTTACCATTCAACTAAGTGAGATAACATGTATATTGTTGTACCATTCGAGTATAATTGTATCATCTAAAGACGACGTTAAAGTGAAACGTCCATCAGAATTTAAAAAAAAAAATTATAGCAGTAAATATTTACAAAGGATTGACATTTCAGAATACTTGTATTTTTTTAACATAGGGCTTTGTTATTGTACATACATATATTTGAACATTGGTTCAACACTTTTTTAAAGTTATTTAACGGGAAACATCTAAGAGAATATACTACAAGACTAGAGGATTGTAGGGGCAAATGCCCCAATTGATGTTGGAATGAGTTTTAAACTTTTGAAAAATTATTTTATTTTTTAATACAAATTAAATTTAATAATAATTAAAAATTTTTCATAACAAAATTTCGAGATAAACTATACTTTTTGTAAATGCGTTATAAATTTGAGATTGTTGACCAATTTTTCTTTAATAAGTAAATTTAGATTTTACTTGATTTAGTACAACATAATGTTGAGCATTTGTAAAAACAGGTGTTTCTAAAATATAGGTTTGTTTAGAAATCATATATTCATTACAGCTGTTATTCATTACAATGTATTCCTTATTGATATTTTTGGTACCTTTTTAGGTCCCTCAAAACCCTATAAATGTTGTAAATTGACAAAAAAACCTATATTTGTCAACCCTACTCCTTCGTGACAATACCTTTAATATGACCCAACTCCCACCTCTGCGCGACCTTCCAAGCTCCCACAATCTTTCTCTCGCACTTCGGCTTACGAAATTATATATTAAGAAGATTTCAAATTAGCCTGCTAATTGTTGCCAATACAACGGGAAATGCTCCGTTTCATAGAATAATATAAAGACCCTAGAGTGTTATTGTGTTATTGAAGCATTGGGGGTGAACGTTTACAAAAAAGTATTTAGGACCTCTATCTGACCGTTACAGCAATTTACAGTAAAGGCATTTAGCCAGGACCAGAACATTATTTCATCCTATGAAAAGCTACTGGGACTATTTAGTACAAAGGGCTATATTCTCTCTGACCCACCTAAACTACCCTCGAGGGATTACACGAAATCTGAGGCAGATGGGTATGTGAAGGTAACAGGAATTCATTGTGAAAGATTTAGCAAAGACCCGAGCATTGTTTCATTCTATGAAAAGCTACTAAGACCATAAGAACAAACGCTTACATTCTCTCTGACCCATGTAAAGAAAAATACCCTCGAAGGGTTACACGAAATCTGAGGCGGATGGGTATGTGAAGGTAACAGGAATTCATTGTGAAAGATTTAGCAAAGACCCGAGCATTGTTGCATTCTATGAAAAGCTACTAAGATCATAAGAACAAAGGGTTATATTCTCTCCGACCCATCTAAAGTAAACTACCCTCGAGGGATTAAACGAGATCTGAGGAGGAAGGATATGTGAACGTTACAGGAATTCTCAGTGAAAGATTTAGCAAAGACCCGAGCATTGGTTTATTCTATGAAAAGCTACTAAGACCATAAGAAAAAAGGGCTACATTCTCTCTGACCCACCTAAAGAAAACTACCCTCGAGAAATTACACGAAATCTGAGGCGGATGGGTATGTGAAGGTAACAGGAATTCATTGTGAAAGATTTAGCAAAGACCCGAGCATTGTTTAATTCTATGAAAAGCTACTAAGATCATAAGAACAAACGCTTACATTTTCTCTGACCCATCTAAAGAAAAATACCTTAGAAGGATTACACGAAATCTGAGGCGGATGGGTATGTGAAGGTAACAGGAATTCATTGTGAAAGATTTAGAAAAAAAACTAGCATTATTTCATACAACCAAAGATTATCCGGACTAAAGGAACAGGAGGTTATATTATCCCTGATCCACTTAAAGAAAAACTACGAGAATTGGTATGTGACGGTAACATTAATACACAGTGAAAGATTTGGAAAGACCAAAACCTTATTAGATACTATCAATTGCTACTAGGACTATAAGAAGAGACAGTTGATGCATACACAATTTTACTTTAGAAGGTAACACATTCTAAATAGAAACATCTTTTCAACACAAAATTCTCCACAAATATAGCCGAAATACACCGAACCCTACGATTAGACCTATAATAGTGTAATAGGAGGTTACAGTTTTTTGTACACAATATCTTAATGCTATTGGAATTTTACATGATATTGTACGACGTATAAGTGTTTGTAAGCTTAGATTTCACAGAGCAACATACACAGAACACTAAATATGGACAAAGCTATTCTAACTGAAACATAATGTTATCGCTATACTTAGGCGCTCCTTTTAGCGACAAAGAAACTGTCTACCGTTACCACCATGTGACGCATCCCACATTCTACATTATCCTCCCGCATTAATGGAATGGCGACAAAACTGCTGCTAGATTCTAACCAATAGTTTACGCGTTACCAAATGGTAACTGGTACATTAGCACCGTTTAAATAGACGGATGAGTATTTCGACATAGAAGACGAAAAGCCCAATACCATTTGATTTCCAAAACTTATTGTACGGTTCACTATAACTAATCTGGATTTCTTCAGAATTAACTTTTTACTTTTATATTTTAAAAACAATGCTTCAAGAATTTTTTAAATTTTCAATGGTTTTTTTTTTTAATTTCCACTATTAGTTTACACTCATTTTATATATATGTTCTACAAATTTTTAATTGTTAATATAATTACTTTTTTCTTTATCCACTCAAGTTCAAACACAGTTTTTAGCACTCGTAGTGGATGACACTTGTTGTTAATATAGTTTTTTTTTCAAATTTTAATCCAATCAATAAATATAATGAATCAATTTTAGATTTATACGGAGAAAAACGTTTCACAAAAAAGGACAAGGTATGCAATATACTTATTGCGTCCCATTTGGCTTAAAATAAGTGATAACATTTGATTTCATAAAACAGCAGATTTTATATTACAGATAACGTGATAAATCACCATATCACATAGGTTATGTTACTTTGTTTACATTAGGTGTAAAATAAAAAGTACATTACTATTTATTAAAAAGTAACTAAAATAAAATTTCTCTTTGTTAATAAATAGGAACTGACTTTAAAGCTTTTTTACATTACCTGTAATAACAATATTTGTTTATTTGTTTTTGCAAATTTAATTTTCAACAATAACTAATTTTCTAACACGAAACCATTCACTACGGACTGTGCGCCACCTGTTACAAAACAACACAGACATCGCTAAAACGTGTTGCCCCCAATTACATCTTACGGAAGAGGATAGCAGTAGCACTCGCCCATTCCAGTATCACAGTCACGTACTTGGCAGCGGGCGCGTGCTGGGAAAAATAATGCACTGCAGTTTTATTCATTACTCACTTAATAATTTCAACTCCGTGAGAATAATTCACTGCCAGCGCCTCAGTGATAACAGCATAATCTACGCAAAAGCTAAAGCACAAAGGCAGTGGATTCGACATTAGGAGGCATTGGCAATTTCAATAAAGGGTGGCCTACCATAAAGAAAGCTGAGGCATCATTTATCAACGATGTGATTGGACAATACTACCATTTTATTTACCTCCTTTTTCAAGGAAACATAATAAAAACGAAGCACTAAGAGTATATACTCTATTCACATAATCCCCTATTTCCTTCACATCTACTAACAAAACCCCTAAATAAATTAATTGAGTGCGTGCGTGCGTGTACATATGGACGCGCGCACGCGGGTGTGTGTGTTCGTGCGTGTGAATGTGTGTGTGTGTGTGTGTGTGTGTGTGTACGTGTGTGATAGAGAAAAGAAAGGGAAAGAGAGATAGATGGGGGAGGTTACTAAGGATTAAATAATTTAAGTTCAATAATTCAATAATAAATTATTAAAAATTCTCTCCTCGCCATTAATAACATTAGTACTGTTAAATAATCCGTATACTAATTAGGCCTATTAATTTTATAGACCTATTACCTATACTAATATATAAAAATCTAATGGTGTGTGTGTGTGTGTGTGTGTGTGTGTGTGTGTGTGTGTGTGTGTGTGAATCACGCAAACATTACTTTACCTATTGAGCTGAAGTTTTACACAGACATTCTCAGGGTCCCTGGTTACCAAATGAGCCTATTTTTTATTTAAAAATTCAGTCAGAGCACTGCCCCACGGGCCTTGAAAACCCCCTTAACATTGAATTTTCTACACTTAATTTAATACTTAATCAGCTGGTAATCACCTGTAACAGTCCGTTTGAAACACATTTAAACCGCAGATAGTATTTGATTGTTATTTATCTTTTAGGTTACTTACAAAGTTGTATTACAAGCAGATGTTTTTCCTTTCCTTGGTTTTCAAGACAATAATCAGTAAGTTTACAGTTTGATATATTTATTGGGAACTAATCTCTATCATATAAAAATCTAATGGTGTCTGTATGTGTGTGTATTACTTAATCACGTAAGAACTACTGAACCTATTGAGCTGAAATTTGGTATTTATTTCCCGTTCCCATGTGTTCAAGTTTAGCGAAAAACATTATACCGGACGACGGTGAAACTCATCACAGATACGAAAGAAATTATGAAAACTCTTGCTCACGCTCCAAACGTTTACAATTTTGGACAAATGTAATTTCCCCCAAACGTAGTGCTAGTAGTGCTGGTAAAAATGCACATTGCTCACCGCCAATACAATGCATATAAAATGAATAAAAAACATGTCCTGATGCTATATTGACAATTATTGTTTGTTATTGCCACGGATGGTTAACGTTATGTACCTATGAAGTACCCACTCAGAATAGACTTGGTTGTAATTTTATACGTTTAACCAAATGTAAACATTTAAAGCTAGAATGGAGATCACGTGACGAAGTATTACTCCGCGGAAGTAGACGTATAATTAGGTAATGTTGTATAAAATTACACCCAAATCTATCGTAACTGGAGACTTTATAGGTAGGCCTATATTTAAATACATGTATACGTAGTACGACGCGTCGTTGATACGCGGACGTAGTACTTCTTATTACTCTGCAATGAAATTTTACCTAACTTTAATTAATTAAAAACTTTTGTTTATTTCCCTGAGCGAGAGCTTTCATAATTTTTTTCGTATCCCTGATGACTTTCTGTGTCGCTCGGTATAATTTTTCCCTTATCGAAGACATGGGAACGGGAAATAAATTAATCAAATTTTACATGGCCAGTCTTAAGGTTCCTGGTTTTCACACAGGCCTATTTTTATTTAGAAGGGCACCGACCAGTGGGTCTTTGAAATTCCCTTAACGGTAGGTTTATAAACTATAGTTTGATATATTTATTGGTATTTAATTTCAGTAAATTAAATCCAACCCAAATAGAGATACAAATTAAATCAATACAAATATTTGTCAACCCCATACGAAGGGCGGGTAATCTGCTAGTATACTATATTATATATGATAGGCTTAAACTGCAATTTATATTTATTATAAATTTTCGGTATAATACGTCGATAAATTCCTCAGGGTGTAAATAGAGTAATAATTTTACACGTATATTTTAATGTGAACAAGTAAATTCATTATAGCCTAAGTCCTTTACACGTGTTTTTCATACAGTACAGTGCTCAAATCGCAAATGTCTAGCAGTAAACATAGAGGCGGCCAGATGTTTACGGTCGAGGAAGTTAACACAAAATTGGCGAATTCTCGATACGTTCAAATTACCGTGAAGTATTAATCGAACCTATATTAAGGTGGCGTTCACTTGGAAAATAACACAAGGAGGTGTAGGCGGGTGAGTTATTGACGACCTTTTGGAAGTTCAAATTGCTCGGAAATGATTAAAAATCAAGCTGAAGGGGAATATCTAAGTGAGGTTTGCTTCCGCCTTCTGAGAGAATTTGTTCAGTGTAGGTGCAAGTTGGTTATAAAATAACGAAATATGTTTAGGAAAAGAAATATGATCCATTACGTCGGCGAAATATGATTCATAGTAAATGATAAATAACAGTGAACACAGATTTACTACTGAGAATTGTCTATTCAGTCTGTACATTTGATTTAGCTGTTAAGGGCTTCTTATAAATCATATTTGCGTTAACTGCAACCTGCAAACACAGACCGAACAAGGAACTTATTCTTGTTTAATGAGCTAAAGAATCATCTTCTATTCCAAGGAAATAAAGAATTTAGTCGTGTGGAAACAACTATTCGACTCAAGTATTGTGTGTCTCAAAGTTTTAAACCCGTGAAGAAGAAATATATGTAGAGTATAGGTTTAATGAGAGGGGGTGGGGATAAAAAAGAGAAAGATAAGAGAGGGAGGAGAGAGGAGATACGTAGGGGATAGGAAAAACATAGTAAGTGGAAGGAGGTGCAAGGGAGAGTAGAGGGAGGAGGAGGAAGACAGATAGGACTATGAGAAAGGGAAAGAGAGAGAAGAAATGGTAAAAATACAAAGATAAAAGGAAAGATATTAAAGATAGAGTGGACGAAAAAGAATAAAAGAAGTGAAAAAAATAATCATGTTCTGATAGCTGTGAAGCACTAACCCACTAGAACAATGTGCAGAAAAAGGAATACATAGGTTTAAATAGAGATACTGGCGGTTCCACGAATATACCTACCAGGACACCCTTTGTTTGCTACAATTGCATTCACAAGGAGCCATGTATGAGAAGCATGCCTAATACCATATTCTGCATGTGGCTTGTTAACAGTTTTCTCCTAATTAAGCTGATAGAAACGGTGGCGTCAAACAATTTTCCTTATTTTACAGGCTACTAGGTTTCCATGGCTGGTAATGTTCTCTTCATTTATTTAGTTCCTGATAATGTACAGTTGAAAGATGTACGTATTAGTAACTCTAGGCAACCATTACAAACATACAAACCATTTCTAAGTAGCAGACTCATCCTTACTGTAACAAATATAGAGTCATGTATCTTACTGTGATCCATTTACAGCCATGTATCTTACTGTGACGCATTTACAGACATGTAGCTTACTGTGGCCCATTTACAGTCAAGTAGCTTACTGTGACGCATTTACAGCCATGTAGCTTACAGACATGTAGCTTAATATGACGCATTCAGTATCATACATGTTACTGACAAGTAGCTTACTGAGACGCATTTACAGACTTGTAGCTTAATGACATTCGTACAAAAAATCCTAACATTCATACAAAACCAATATTAATTTTATGTTTTATTAGAAATATCTATACAAGTGTGAGTATAAAATATTATTACCCTCATAATCTCTACATCTCTCTTCCTTCTAAATTGAGGATTTTCAAACCTCTAATGATGACAACCAGTATCGCTGTTTTTCGTCTGACAGACATTTCGAAAAAACCTCTCTCGCGCTTTACATGTTTGTAATTTTAAAACCACTAAAAATTGTATTTAAAATTTTGTTTCGACGGAATTACGACAACGTTTGTAGGGTTGCATACGTAATTTAACCTACTCTCTATCGCGGTATCAACAACATCATGAGTGAGATAAAGGATAGATGAAACAAATGCGGGGCTAAAAGTATAGACAGGTACTTGCCTTAGACACCTGCTGAATCTTCTCACTTTTACGCCTGTTGCCAATATTGATTGCAAGCTGTACCAGAGACGTCAAAGGATAACAGATAATTGAAATTAAATAACTAACAAGAGGAAAATTAGTAATATGAGGCAATTGCTAACAAAACGAAAACATTATTTACATTACTGTATCGAACTATATAAATGATATTAAGGTTACGAACACAAATCCGGGCAAACTAGAACACAGATTAGAATCCAGATGGATGGCGCGCCTCTTAATTAAATCCATCCTGATTACAATCCGTCCTTAAGCGGCAATTTATTACGACCAGCTCGTAGACACTTGTGTAATTGCGTTGCCTTCTCACTTCGTTTGAATTAATCTCGACGTTTCAGAAATAAAAACTGACGTTGTTGAATTTTTCACTTTTTATTATTGCTTAAAAGTCATTAAACATAATCAAATCACAACGAAAAGCGTTCATTTAACCGTTAACGAACGTAACAGTTATATTTCCATTGAAGACGTGAAGTATATTACTCAAAGGGAGGGAATAGGAGCACGATTACGTTGCAAATAACTGCTATTTAAGATACCTACACTTCAAAGCTTCTAGATGCCGAGAGAAACAATTTAAATACAAGGTAGATTGACAATGGAAGCGAAACTAGTTTGAAGAGCTGTTCAACTACTTTATAAAAAACGTACAGACCAATAGAAGAAAGCTTTAAAAACGTGTAGACAGCAGCAATTTGACAAAATAAAGTCGCCAGCTCTTGATTGTAAACAATGTGAAAACCAGTATATATGTCCGCTGCCACGGACCTGACATAAGACTGCAACATTGTGTCTTTATGTCTTGCTTAGTAAAATGTTGCAAACCTTCCTATAGTACCCTCCTTACATAAATGTTACAAAGTAAAACGCTTTTAATGGTATGTGTTTACATCTGAGAAACATGACTCGTATAGTGATATGAGGAAACTATGATCTCTTTTACTATGATTTATTCATGATTTGCGACAAACACTGCAATACCTATGTTTTTCTTTTATTTACAAAACGCTTACTATGATTTATTCATGATTTGCGACAAACACTGTAATACCTATGTTTTTTTTTTATTTACAAAACGCTTACTATGATTTATTCATGATTTGCGACAAACACTATAATACCTGTTTTTTTTTTTTACTTACAAAACGCTTACTATGATTTATTCATGATTTGGGACAAACACTGCAATACCTATGTTTCTTTTTTATTTACAAAACGCTTACTATGATTTATTCATGATTTGCGACAAACACTGCAATACCTATGTTTTTTTTATTTACAAAACGCTTAATATGATTTATTCATGATTTGCGACAAACACTGTAATACCTATGTTTTTTTTTATTTACAAAACGCTTACTATGATTTATTCATGATTTGCGACAAACACTGTAATACCTATGTTTTTTTTTATTTACAAAACGCTTACTATGATTTATTCATGATTTGCGACAAACACTGCAATACCTATGTTTTGTTAACCATATAAATGGTTATTCTAAAATTTATTAAACTATTATTTTGGGTAAAACTGAAGTATAGCCATAAATCTCTTCTAATTAATTAATGTTTGTATTTATTTCGCAGCACAGACGCATTTCCTTGAATTTGTCATATTTTCTACCCGGTTTATAGAGGAGCTATTCCGCTAATAGAACTTCTAGACTCTTGACAAAAACAATTCGCATTTCAACGATCAAGGCATCTTCAGAAGTGCAACTACACTTTAACAGGTAGCACAGATAGACTAATTTCAATACGGGAGGTTGTTGACAAGTACTGATGCACAAAGAATGGGGTAAGGTAACGGTAGACTCATGAATGTTCCCAGTTAGAGATGAAGAAGACTTGAAGGTCGAGGTTTACTGTAATCCTAGTCCGAATATCAGGCAAACTCTACCCACGGGATGCTACAATTTTTCATATTCCCAGTCCCGCGTGACCATATCTTCCTTCTAGTCCTACCTAATACCATCTTTCTTGCTACGACGAGATATACTACATAGACACTTCTTTACGACCTCAACAAAGTAAGCATATTTCTGGTACCCGACCCAACAATATCTCCGCCTCCTATAATCCTATTAAGAGTACATTTCTTCTGTGTCTTTAATAGACGATATTGTCAAAGTGTGAGGTCGCTTAAAATTTTCAACAGTAAATAACGTTATATTTATTCAATGTCCAACTTGTTTGTATACTTAATAAACAATTAATTATTAACCTGTTTTTACAAATATTCACACAACGTTTATGTACATTTCGGTAAACCATTTAGCATCATTAGAAGCTTAGAATTCATGATAATTTCATCATGAAGCTACTCCTTTTGTAACCTTCTGATGATGTTAACTCTGTTAGCAAAATGTACTTCCGTACAGGTTATGTAAATATTTGTATCAAAAGTTTATTTATTAATTATAATTGCGCCCCTGTGTTCTCTATTGCTCTTTTCTGTTTACCTGTGTGTATTAGATATTTATTTTAAATACAATATCTCTCTGAGTAACTTTACCTATAAATAAGCACATAGATATATTCCGATTTTATTTTCAACCAGTTAATCGACTTCGGATTTTTCAATACTCATTTTCAGTTATTTTTCAATTCCTTCTATTAGCTCACACTCTCCTTATATACATCTTGTTCAAATTTTCAATTGTTAACAAAATACATTTTATACGTCCACTCAAATTTAAATGCATTTATTTTTAATTAAATTTAAAAAGAATTAATTTTAGTTTTACATGGAAGAAAAACCTTTCTCAAATGAACATGGTATGGAATTTCAACCCATTTGGCTTAAAATAAGTGATAACATATGATTTCCTAAAACAGCTGATTTAATGTTAAAGTTTATGTGATAGAACAACTGTTTTAACGCATAGGTTTTGTTACTTTATTTATATTAATTGTAATTATATAATAAAAATAACTCAAATTAAAATTTTCTTTGTCGACCTAAGTAGGAATTGGCTTTAAAATGTCTTTGTTTATATTACTTGTTATCAATGTATGTTTATGTACTATTACTTTCTTAGTGATAAACAGAAAACAACTGTAAATTCTACAAACTTCTGTCGAATTTAATCCTTTACCAAAATGAAAAAATTTTGCCTTGCGTGTGTCTACCACCTCGGAGTTTTATCTAAACAAACATCATTTTACAAAACGGAAACAAGAATGGTTTAAAGCAACCGTTTCCTTTTCCTACGTTTCATACGGACATCTTACATCGTATAACTTCAGGATGACAAAAATAAGTAAGCCTTGGGAGTAAGGCCTGGTATTCCTACAACCGAACCCCACAATGGCCGCCCTCGCATTGTAATCAGTTTAGCCACTCTACGTCAAGAAAATGTATAGCAACATTTCTCTAGAGCGTTATTTGCACGATTCAGTGATACATATTTTTATGCATTGTGCAAGTCAGATTTACGAAAACAACCGACTGAATATTAAATTGCAAGGTTTAAAAAGTTGTACAAAATATCAATACTAAAATAAGATTAATTACTATGCCAAATCAGAAAAATATGAATAAATATTCAGAATATACGTACGTTCTTTTAATCTATAAAATTAAATTAATTTGTATTAAGCAGAAAAGGTCACAAGATATCCTAGTAGCATTTTACGTCACTATGTCGAATAGTGAAAAAGACATTAATCTCTAGTGAACCCAGCTCGATCTAGTGCAGAAGATGTTTTCCAACTCAAAGAACTGTTTCTTTATCGAAACTCTAGAGAAGAGTAGTTAAAATAGTTTTTGCGTTCTTCTCCAGACGGCAGACGAACGACAAACCGTAAAGAACTTTTTTCGGAATGATTACCTCGTAAAAGCGAATGACGCAATTCCTAGCCTGGACGTTTTTCGCTGACTAATTAAAATAAGCTATAATCTTGGAGTAAATTGAGTAACTCTACTTAAAAGTTAATGAAAAAGTCAATGGCTTCCATTGTCGTCGCGTTACGGGTAATATTATTTTTAGAAGAACATTAGGTTCGTATGGCGTTCGGCCGGAAAAGTAACGTGTGGTCAGTTATTGATGACTCCCGTTTAATTGAGTGGAAACGATTAAATGTCAACCCTGCAGCAGGTAGCCTGTGAACCCTGCTTACGTCATTAAAGGCATTTGTTCAACGATGACGCTCACGATATAAACATCATACATCATTTGGTAATCAAAGATTTGTCGTTAAGCTAAAAACCGATATTTTAAAAACATATTTGCAAATTAATAAATATCTGTACACAAACTTTCACTTTATTTTGCAAAGCGTTTTAATTACTTGTTATTATCATCAGTGAAACTATTGCTCAATCATATAACAGCGGTTGTGATAATGTAGTAGTCTCTCTGATGAGGATGGCATAAGACATTGAAACTCGTAAGAACATAAAACGTGCTGTGCGTTTGTGCACAGATGCGTATTGACCAGCTTATCTTACTGGCCACGTCAAATATAATTTACAAATAACAAACGAAAGTAAATTTTAAATTACTAAGTGAAATGTTTGAGTTAATTGTTACTTAACGTAAAATTATTATTTCCCCTTGTTACCTAAATAATTATTTAGACTACAGGGACAAAGAACGAAGTAACAACTTTCCAGGGTATCCAACTGTGGGGGAGGAGAGGGTACCTACAAATTTATACATAGAGGTTCGTCGAGCTTAAAGATAAATATTCGCTGTGGAAAGAGAAAAGATACCTAGACGCCCAGAAAGGAAATGGAATTGGCGTGCTCTTCATGGTAGAAGTGGTTACTCAAAAGTAAGACATAGAAGAATGAGCTGTTCAAAACGTACAAGAACCTCTGGATTGAGCAGAAGGAGCTTTGGAATTACGTTACTGGAGGAATAAAAGGAGCCCGTGACTGGATCAGCAACAGCGGCTCCAAACTAACGATAATCTGTGATAATTCCCCGATGAATGCAAAAGAGCCAATTACACTAGTCAGGGTACTTACACAAAGTGCTACGGAGAATTAAGAACCTCTGGATTGAGCAGGAGCAGCTTTGGAATTACGTTACTGGAGGAATAAAAGGAGCCCGTGACTGGATCAGCAACACAAGCTTAAAACTAACGATAATCTGTGATAATTCCCCGATGAACGCAAAAGGCCCACTAACACTAGTTACTTACACAAAGTGCTATGGAGAATTATCAAAGCCGTCTCAGAGCAAGTCCTTTGACGTTAGAGGTTCTGGACCGTTTTACACAATACACCTGAGATTATTATCAATCCCTTAGGGAAAACCACAATACAAAACGCCATTCCTATTGCACAAAAAGTGTTCGTTTTCCCTGCCCGAGCGTCTCCTTGAAATTTTTTCCCTCGTAGAACCGCAATAATGTCATTCATTTGCATGGACAGTGAGATATCAACATGCACAATTTGATTGTAAAATTCAACGCCGATCAAATTGAATGTCCATGAAAGACCAATGAATACCCAGTTGGACTTTCAATCAATCTGGAAACAAACAATACAATACACACAACCGGCCAATTAAAATAAACAATGCGTAGTGGTTGGCCAGCTGACGCCGAATGAAAGATCCCTGAACGCCACTCTATTTTAATAAACACTGTCCTTTATTAACAGTGATAAAAAAAGATCCCTGTTACAAAAATAACATGTATTTTTAATGTTTTTTGGAATACTAATTCCTTGTAAAAGGTGCAAAGAATTTAGAAATTCTAGTATTAGGACACCGTGTTACGAGACAATCTAACACAACGCAGAACCAATGATTAAACACATATTCATGACAGGAACAAAACTGTCACCTGTCGTATAACAACACTTATGGTGTTAATTTACTATTGTTGTCAACGGTAGTTTATTGGAAAGGCAATATAAAATATAATCAATTTTATTAACAATTCTGTAAGAGATAGGAACACTAACCAACATAAATTATTTAAATATTCTTCAATAATCAACATTTATTGAGTGACGAAGTAATTTATTCTAAAGATGTTGATTTACAATCGAAATGTACATATTTTGTGGTTAAAATTATTTTAATTATTTATAAAATCAATTATTTACTTCTAGTAACAGTTTCAACTACATCAAGAATGGGTATGATTACACAAAATTCAAACTATAGCTCACAATTTTAAACCATAAGATTTAGATTTTGTTTAACTCGCTGATGATGATGAGTTGAATTGAAACAGACATGAAAAAATTAATGGTTATTTATTATTATTTAAGTAGTGTTTTTGTTGATAATTTAAGCTCAAATTCTGTTATATTATGTAGCAATTAAGAACACTTTATTATTCATTTTATTTATATAAAATATATCTTTTAATTATCTTAGAAAATATCAAGTTTATAAATATTAAGTGTTCTGTACATTGTATACTTTGTAAAAACAGATAAACATTTGAAGATTTTACATCTTTATATGCCTACTCTCATTCATACAATAGAACCATTATTATTATATTTACTTACTGTTCAAGTATTGTCGATCCTGCTTAAACAACGTATTTTTATTTCCATATTCCAAGGAATGGTAAGTGAGTTACAGGGAATCATTTTGTCTAGTTCTACCTAATTCCATCTACCATCTCTTATCCTTTTCCACACTAGAGGGTTTTACGGATAGCATTTTTACTACCCCGGTCTACTTTAGTTACACCGCACACTGTATATATCTTTTCCTTACTCTGTAGCTATCATTCACAATCAAACTGAACAATTATTTCACAAGTAAAATAGAAAATGTATCTTCAATTTAAACACATTTTCCGTCTTTCGCCGTCAATTTGTATTAACTTACTCCCTTTTTTCACCCAGGCATTTGGGAACGATGTGCAAAGAACGTGCTCCATAAGACGTCATCAAGGATAAGGATGGGATGAAGATCTTACCTGAGAAGGATAGAAAATGATGTGATATTATAGCGAAGATGAATTGAACGCATTAATAGAAAAGTGAAGGGAACACTCTAAAGCAAATAACGTTGGCAATGGCCCTCTCTATGGCTCGTGCAATGATTTTTAACACCACCTTTGAACGTACTAGAACATATCTATTACTAACTACCGTTAAAGAGTTTGGCTACCGTGGAACCAATCCCAGGATATCTAGAAGAAATGAAGCTGTGAACCGCTTCCGCTTAGCCAGCGGCATGTCTACCTGCAAGTCTATCTCCGTCACACTGGCCTCGTTCCTGATGAAGCCTACCATTGAGTAGTCTTGCGAGAACGGACAGCGAATATGTACGGGACTGCCAGGCTCTAGCGTATCCGACTGATGATGTCATAAGTCGCTACTGGGATGCTAGAGCTCGAGTGGTTGAAAAAACACATATACGGGCGTTGAGAAAAATGGTTTGTATCTATTACTACCAATAGGAAAGAATTTTTTTTTTGCAATTAGAAATAAGAAAGAATTGGTTACATTTAAAAAAAATATGTAATTTAAAATGTGTTACATATTTATAAAACTCGTAATTACATAAAAATAACAACAAGGCAACGCGGCGTCATGATTTTCCGTTATTCCTCGTATCAGGGGGTGATTGTGCTTTCTTAGCCCTATCTAATTCCATCTACCCATTCTTATTCTTCTCCTTAAAAGGGGTTGGGGCGGTTAAACGCCTTTTTATAGCCCCTATAGAGAGAAGACCTACTTAGAATACCCTATATATATATAAAATGTGTCCAACATTTTGTAAATTTGTATTAAGGTTGTAGTGGCGGCACTGTCAATTTCTATGCACATGCGTCGATCGAGCGGACAGTCAAGCTCCGCCGTATGCAAAGTTCGTGGTGTTATTCGTTTTTTAACAACAAAATGTAAAACGATATTAAAATTCATCGCAAGATTTGTAGTGTTTATGGTGAAAACACTATGTCAAGCCCAATAGTTACTTGTTGGCGCCAGTCATTCATTGAAAAAAGAACAACACTACACGATGGACAAGGAAGTGGCCTCCCCTTTACTTCCCGCTCTCCGACTGTTGTCGAAGATGTCCGACTGTCCATTGATACCGATCGGCACCTAACGCTTGATGAAATCTTTTCTCAACTGTCTCAGAATGTGGAAATAAGCCGTCCATGTCATTCTAACGATCTTAGTCTACCAAAACTGACAAAGATAGAGTAGCCCCTATAGAGAGAGGGTTTACTTAAAGTTCACAACCCTGCAATGATTATGTTTCCTTTTATATCCTACATGTTGTTACCTTCCTATCTATATTCACAACCCTTTCATATCATTTCTTGCCTAAGTAGTCATACGGGCAGATCACCTAACAACAAAAAGGACTTTAACGATTTAATTTGATATATACAATATATAATAAATAGAATATACAACATTAAAATACATATATACTTGGTTGTGTGGTAGCCCTTGGTCGTACTTCTCTAAGTTTAGAGTGATCAAAAATAAAACGCTCAACCACCATTTCTTACCTATTACTACGGATCATTCCAATTTGTAGCGATGTAACTTTTTACCTCCTCCACGCCACCATACGTTGTTTTACATTTCTCACATTGTTTCTTTGCACTCACATTACACTTAATTCTAATACATAAAGAACCCCTTTAAAGCTAGTTAAAGCCTTTGCCGAGTAGCTTACACAAATGTGCATGCTTTTAGCGAGCAATATTGCAAAAGAATATCCTTTGACGAGCTCCTTTGGCCTGCAAGGTAATAAACAGTACTGTCAGGAAATACCTGCTCTTTGAAAGTTATTTAGTTTGCTTGTCAAATACAATTGTTTGTCGTACACACTGACTGAATGACCTACTATAAGTTAGTTTACTACAAAGCCATATGGAAGTGCCACCGACAAAACAAACCCAACAACTAATCAAATTAAATTACTTTTCAATCTTTAAATTAGTTTTCAATTTTCAAGTGTGACGAACTTCACAGCAATTTTAAAATTACTAGTAATAAAACAATTACCTTAGCTTTTAAGGCCTTCACCAAGGTTTAGTAATATACACACGTGTTTGTTCCTCTCTACTGTACAGAGTTGTTCTCAAGTAGGTTTATATTAATTTAATATTTTCATATATAAAAATGTTATGTTGGTTTATGTAAGCTTCAAAAACTTCAAGAGTTTTGCAGCGATACAGGCTAAATCTTGACACGATATATAACAACCCGCTTCAAAGATTGTTTTTATCAGTAACATAACCACGTCCGCGAGAAAATGCTTTTTAAAGGTCAACTGTATACCAGCAGCCGCGCCATCTGCCGCAAGCGAGAGAAACTGCATTTTAAAGGTCAGTTGTGTACCAGCAGCCGCGCCATCTGCCGCAAGCGAGAGAAACTGCATTTTAACGGTCAGTTGTGTACCAGCAGCCGCGCCATCTGCCGCAAGCGAGAGAAACTGCATTTTAACGGTCAGTTGTGTACCAGCAGCCGCGCCATCTGCCGCAAGCGAGAGAAACTGCATTTTAACGGTCAGTTGTGTACCAGCAGCCGCGCCATCTGCCGCAAGCGAGAGAAACTGCATTTTAACGGTCAGTTGTGTACCAGCAGCCGCGCCATCTGCCGCAAGCGAGGGACACTACTTTTTAACTATCAGTTGTGTACCAGCAGCCGCGCCATCTGCCACAAGCGAGGGACACTACTTTGTAACTGTCAGCTGTATACCAGCAGCCGCGCCATCTGCTACAAGCGAGGGACACTATTTTTTAACTGTCAGCTGTGTACCAGCAGCCGCGCCATCTGCCACAAGCGAGGGACACTACCCAGCTGTGTAGCAGCAGCCACGCCATATGCCACAAGCGAGGGAAATGTTTAACAGTCAGGTGAAGTACCAGCAGCCGCGCCTCTGCCGCAAACGAGGGAAACGCTCCTCCTACTTTACCTTTATACAGGTCTTATGTAGGTTGAGCCAGAGTACAAGTTTCAATACTCGCTAGCCCGTACTTGAAGTAC
Organism: Prosapia bicincta; assembly: GCA_036971475.1. NCBI lineage: Eukaryota > Metazoa > Arthropoda > Insecta > Hemiptera > Cercopidae > Prosapia > Prosapia bicincta. Next base: position 49,391,412 of record JBAIZL010000004.1, read on the forward strand.
TCAAGCCATCAAATATGGCAAGGCTCGAGTTAGACTCCGAGTCATGGAGTGTTAGCAAATTTGTTCTGTATCCAATCTTGTTCACTATCCAATCAATTAGCAATTAACTAATTATTAATTAATCACCCAACTAATTGACTAATTAATTAATTCCATTTAATGAACGTAATTACCTTCATAGTGAAGGAAATGAAGAATACTCACCCCAATTTTGTGATATATTTGTTTCTTTTCTGGTTGTTAGTATACATTCCAGTCTATTTCTTAAATGTATATATTTCTTAAAGGTATCCGTTCACACAGTATTGCAAATTAATTATTTATTGTTCTGTACTATATTAATGTACGCTAATAAGTTGTTTTAAATTTATGAAATTATTTAATTGAATTAGTAATTACATACAAGTAGAGAGTAAGAATACTTTGTATTACAATTTCGGTTTTTTATTTTATTTTAAATTTTCTTAAAGTAATATTTTGTCGATTATCGAGGCCATATGAAAAGTTAATTAAAAGAGCTTAGTAAAGGATATAGAGGTGATATGACATCACGTGCCGAAGGCATGGACCTACTCTCCATAGGCGTCATAAAACAATGTCTATCCTTCACAAGGGACAGTAAAATAGAGGGTACGGAAAGGTATATGGAATCAGATAAGATTAGGGCAAGCACGTAATGAATGTCCCTGATACTCGCAACAGGGGATATTTATTATCTCTCGAAGGCAGAGTGGATTCTCTTAATTATACTTAATCCCAACCCGGGAGGGTACTCGTTACCAGGAACTGCGTGGCGCATCGTTTTAAATATACCCGTAATGCGTTTTTAAATAAAAAAACGAAAATAATTTATTGCAAACTAAAATGGAACTTATTTATTATGTTTATTTGAGCACTCAAGATAATAGGTTGCAAAAATGATAAACCGGTTGAATATCAAGTAAAAAATTTATTTATATAGTGCAACGTGTGGACAACTAGTTTGTTGCCCTTATCAAGCCTGAACACAATTTTTGAATATAATTAAGCATTAAATACAAGTATACTCACAGCAACAAAATTTAAAGCTTAAAAATATTTCAATGAAATCTTAGTCCGAAACTTAATAAAATAAACCCCACTAGATCTTGAGAGTCATAAAATCATCTAAAATATATTTAAATACAGTAAAAACCTGATAGAACAACGATATACACACATAAGAAACACGTAAACAAAATAAAACATACAAAACCATAAAACAAAAAAGTTCAAAATACAACCAACAATAACTAATTCTTAGAGGCTTATAATTTATATAACAATGGTTTATACATACTACATAGTTTGTCAAAATCATTTTTAATATTTTTACCATTCTTTTGCAAGTAAATACGGACAACTTCAGAATAGGTCTCTCCCTCCGGTCGGTTTATCAAGTGAAATAAAATTTTCAAAATGAAATTTATGCCTAAACCTTTCGTTATGTTAAAAAAAATAACAAACAAAGGAAGGGCGTTTATCATTTTTACCAGTACTCTCATGTTCAAACACAGACCTTTATTTTTAAGTTTTAAAACTTTTGTATGTGGGTGTACTTGTATGAATGTAAAAATTATTTATAAGCTTGATAAAGGCTTTGACTCGATATTCAATCAAAGTATCATTTATTAATTAGCTGTTATCACAATTGCAATTTACAATTGCAAATTGTATCTGGGTATAAGGGCGGGTACAGGCACTGCAGAAATCTGCAAAGTTCTAATAGAAACCTAATTCTTATATAGACGTTAGCGCCTGTCGCGTAACCCATCGCATGACGGCACAGAAACCACGCCAGCAATAGGAATTAACTCAATGAAAGTGTATTACAACTAATGGATTTGCTTTCTGGCTTATTTTCAAAGCTATCGGATTACTTGCATTGCATGATCACGCTCTAATAACATTGTACAAACACGTAATTTAGCTTCACGGTAAAACAAATAAAATCACATCCAAACCCGAGGAGTGCTAAGCTAAAACTACAAGACTTTGCTTTTACCGGGGTCATTGAGAAATTGTCGAGAATACAAGTTCCTGAATCCTTCTGATTGCTTTAAAGTACTTCAATTATTGTGTTTATTTTAAAAGAAATGCACAATACAAAGTTTACTGATATTAAACCTGATAGAGAAGCTACCCTACCAATGTTTATGCCAAAACCACCCAATAAAATGTTATTTGTTCAGTCATACTTCTTTGACCCTATCCTTTCTTAGCCTCTTTTATTGCAAGAGGGTATACGTAGCAGGTATAATCTCCTTTATGACCCCGACAGAGAATATGTCTACTCCAAGTAAGCTATTCCACCAAGGGCATCTCATAATAGGTATGGGGCACCATACCTAATACAGGTAGTTATATGTTCTATCCATAGTAAATTGCCCTAAATTATCCTCTTGCAAGGTCCACAAGGGCATCCCATAGCGCCCCCTACCAAATACAGGTGATTATTATGCCCTATCGATAGTCTATTTGCCCTCCATTATCTTCTTGCAAGGTGCCCAAGGGCATCTCACAAAGCCCCCTACCTAATACAGGTGGTTATTATGCCCTATCGATAGCCCATTTTCCCTCCATTATCCTCTTGCAAGGTCCACCAAGGGCATCACATATAGCCCTCTACCTTATAAAGGTGTTTATTATGCCCTATCCATAGTCCATTTTCCCTCCATTATCTTCTTGCAAGGTCCACAAGGGCATCCCATAATGCCCCCTACCTTACAAAGGTGGTTATTATGCCCTATCCATAGTCCATTTGCCTTCTATTATCCTCTTGCAAGGTCCTCCAAGGGCATTCTATAATGCCCCCTACCTAATACAGGTGGTTATTATGCCCTATCCATAGTTCATTTGCCTTCTATTATCCTCTTGCAAGGTCCTGCAAGGGCATCCCATAATGCCCCCTACCTAATACAGGTGGTTATTATGACCTATCCATAGTTCATTTGCCTTCTATTATCCTTTTGCAAGGTCCTCCAAGGGCATTCTATAATGCCCCCTACCTTACAAAGGTGGTTATTATGCCCTATCCATAGTTCATTGGCCTTCTATTATCCTCTTGCAAGGTCCTCCAAGGGCATTCTATAATGCACCCTACCTAATACAGGTGGTTATTATGTCCTATCCATAGTTCATTTGCCTTCTATTATCCTCTTGCAAGGTCCTTCAAGGGCATTCTATAATGCCCCCTACCTAATACAGGTGGTTATTTAGCCCTATCCATAGTTCATTTTCCTTCTATTATCCTCTTGCAAGGTCCTCCAAGGGCATCCCATAATGCCCCCTACCTAATACATGTGGTTATTATGCCCTATCCATAGTTCATTTGCCTTCTATTATCCTCTTGCAAGGTCCTCCAAGGGCATTCTATAATACCCCCTACCTTACAAAGGTGGTTATTATGCCCTATCCATAGTTCATTTGCCTTCTATTATCCTCTTGCAAGGTCCTCCAAGGGAATTCTATAATGCCCGGTACCTAATACAGGTGGTTATTATGTCCTATCCATAGTTCATTTGCCTTCTATTATCCTCTTGCAAGGTCTTCCAAGGGCATTCTATAATGCCCCCTACCTAATACAGGTGGTTATTTAGCCCTATCCATAGTTCATTTGCCTTCTATTATCCTCTTGCAAGGTCGTCCAAGGGCATTCTATAATGCCCCCTACCTAATACAGGTGGTTATTATGTCCTATCCATAGTCCATTTGCCCTCTATTATCCTCTTCCAAGGTCCTGCAAGGGCATCCCATAATGCCCCCTACCTAATACAGGTGGTTATTATGTCTTATCCATAGTCCATTTGCCTTCTATTATCCTCTTGCAAGGTCCTCCAAGGGCATTCTATAATGCCCCCTACCTAATACAGGTGGTTATTATGTCCTATCCATAGTCCATTTGCCTTCTATTATCCTCTTGCAAGGTCCTGCAAGGGCATCCCATAATGCCCCCTACCTAATACAGGTGGTTATTATGTCTTATCCATAGTCCATTTGCCCTCTATTTTCCTCTTGCAAGGTATAAAAGTTGCATATTATGTCGTACATACATCTCTTTGTGACTTTTATAGAGGGTAGGGCTACAGTCCTTTCCTGTGCAGACGACGCTATGATCCTCCCTAATTTCCTCATCGAATTTCAAGTGCCTATTTTAAAATCACCTATATGATCGATATTTTTCTACCCTTGGGACATTATAATAGTCATACACAATGTACGAACTGTATTTTACTGGTATTTTAAACTGTAAAGCTATAGTTCAATAAATAAAACATTTTCACCCCATTTACACTGTTTCTATTTTTACAAATATTTATTTAAATAAAGCTGCAGATCATTTCAAACCCTAACAGAAACTATAAATATAGCGTTCAAGGTTAACTATATAGACACATGCAAATGGAAAGGGAAAATAGGTTTTAGATACGGGTTCACATATCTGATGAAATAAACACTGAATTACAATTAGCATTTACGATATGTAATAAATCGGACATTATCCTAATTGTAGGTTAGGTTAACAGGTCGTTCGTGCAAACTCGCCAGACATGACCTTGGAAGTATTTGCATATCTCCCTGCGTTAAACTGTTACACGAGCGGCTATTTCAATATTAAGTAATGTTTGTTAATGTTATAGGACGCAAATCCCATATCAACGCCTGACAAGAAACTCTGCAGGACGGATAAACTGAATTAAGTGGGTTTAAAACTGAGGGGCACAAAGTTGTGCCTGTTCTTTCCTCTAGGGTGAAAGTGACAGAAGGAGAGATAAAAACAGATTGAATATGCTACCGATATCAAATGACTATTTCGTGACACTTTAGTTTCTCTATGTTAGAACCGGGCCAAGTGAAATGTATAATTCCACAGTTTCTTTCATGTACATTACACTTCGTTATATAATCAGATTCAGTCAAAACAATTTTAAATTAAATATATATGGATTTAATGTACTTAAGAAAGGTTGGCTGTTAAGCAACCCCTTTACCAACCCCTCTAGTACAGTTAAACAACCTCATTGCACCATTAACGAGCCTATTCCCAATAATGTGTGTCCCCGAATGTTTTAACCTAGACGCCTCTTTACACCCCAAACCAAGAAGGTTCATACACCTACCCTAAACATTTTTATTATACAACAATCCTTTCCTTACACATCGGAGATTAGAAAAAACTGGCTTAATCCCTTAAACTCGGGTTAGGCCAATTAATGCAAATAACCTAAAACCTAATCCCACAATATAATCTAGTAATACCATATTCACTAAATTGACGAAGTTATAAAATAAATAGCCCATTTACAGTTATCTATATTAAAACCTCATGAACATTTCGACTACAGTGCCATCATTATCAAAGCGTATAATCACAAAGAAGTTACAAATCCAACTCTCGTGTATTTGGGAAGCCTCTATTCGACCATAATCATACAAGGTTATATAGCCTTGATAAAAAAGGAACAACATGAAGGCAATAATTAAAGAAAACAAAGGAATGTAATAAGTACTTTACATTTAAATTAAAACTAATAAACAACGATTTGTTTATGTATGAAAGTCTTAAGGGTAAGTTTTAAATATAATGTATCTTTAAAATTATACATTTTTTTAAAATAATATAGATAAATCTATTAATAAATCAATAACTTAGATAATTATACGTTGACATTCGAGTATTAGGAAATCAATTTCTTAGTACGATACATTGAAGTCAATTAATACAGAGGTCGACAAAGAAAACTTTTATTTTAGTTACTATTTATTTTATAATTACAATTTATATATATATATATATATATATATATATATATATATATATATACATATATAAAGAAATAAAAAAAATTTACAAATACAAGAATAATTTATTGAATTTACAATTCAAAACTTTTCCTTGGCAAACAGTATCAACACCCTCAGGAATACTAGCTGAATTTTTTTGGGTTAGTTTCTTGTTTATTATGTTTTATAGTTTATTTTTGTATTTTGTTAACATTTTATTTATATTAATTAAAACAACCTCTCACCACAAATTCAACAAATTTTATTTTAACCTTATGTACATTTCGACTACAAAGTAATCATCTTCAGAGGTATTTGTAAAAATACCTCTGAAGATGATTACTTTGTAGTCGAAATGTACATAAAGTTAAAATAAAATTTGTTGAATTTGTGGTGAGAGGTTGTTTTAATTAATATAAACATTTACGCCACAGTTGCTTTAAGTTGTTGTCAACATTTTATTTGTTATTTTTACTGTAATACTATTTAATATTTTTAATATTGTTATTATTTCATATAATTATAATAGTTAATATATATATATATATATATATATATATATATATATATATATATATATTTATATTAACATGATATCAGTTAATAATTGTAATGCTGCCTTAACAAGGGGCATAAATTTATTTGAAAAACGGAAAATTCAGTTAATGAACACAAATTGTAATACATATTTTAACAAACAATGCATTATAAACAATATTATTCCAAAATATGCAAAAAGTACAATAAAAACAAAAGTGATACTGCCAAAAAGACTTCTAAATAAGCAGAGAAATTATGGGTTAAAAATGAAATAAGAAATTTATATAACAAGCAAAATATTTGAACTAATGAAATATATAAATTACATTTAAAATTAGCTTCTACAATGTGTAATATAAAATGGGAGGAAAATACAACAAAATTAGCTTCATGATAAATAGAATTAGAAATATATAAATAAATAATATCACCAAAAAACTAAATAATTTAAAACTTGAAAAACAAATGAAAATAATACCTGAAATTAAATACCGTAGCTTTCACCCTAATGTTGTTAATTTTTCTAATACTAAATTTAGTAATTTGAAAATAAAACTACTTGAAAATAATAAAATCAATATAAAAAGTAACATAAATAAAGATATTATTAATATAATAATAGAAATAGTCATTAGTAAATTAAATGAAAACATACAAGATAATACCAGAAAAAAACCTAGTATTCCTGAGGATGTTGGTACTGTTTGCCAACGAAAAGCTTTGAATTGTGAATTCAATAAATTATTCTTGTATTTGTAAATTGGTTTTATTTCTCTATTAATACACAAAAGTACATATTATAGTATATATATATATATATATATATATATATATATATATATATATATATATATATATATATATATATAATTAATAAATTAAAAACATTTCAAAAACAAGAATACTTTTAATGCATATATTATTCTTCAAAATCACCATATATATGATTGTAATTTTCATTCCTGATGATGTTGGTACTGTTTACCAACGAAAAGCTTTGAATATAAATTAATAAATATTCTTGTATTTGAATAACCTATGTTGTTTAGAAAAAAAAAAAAAATAAAAAAAAAATATATATATATATATATATATATATATATATATATATATATATGTATGTATGTATGTATGTATGTATATGACAGAATCACAATATTAAGTGGTAAAATAGAAAGCGAATTTCCTTGCCATTTTCAATTTCCCTCAATATACAGAATATGGTTTTAGACTATTATTTTTTATATTTAACTACTTATTGGCTTTTTTCGTTTTTAATTTATCTAGCTGATGGTGGTCTATGACTTCTCATTCTATCTATTTCTTGTAATGATTCATCTTTGCAAGAAACCTATATCTTATAATTTCACATACATCTTTAAATAATTGATTACCTGCTATGAGAAAGTTGGATCAGTGCCAAAGTAATAAATTTCAAACATTTAGTGCCTCAGTTCGAACCCTCATCGAGGTTTTTAAAATTTATGTATGCATAAATATTTGAATAAACTCTATTAACAATTAAAAAATTCAACAACTGTCATTAAATAAAAGTCAAGAAAAATTTATTTAACCTTGATTGGATGAATGAATTCATATGTTTTTAAAAATTTAATATTTGTACAAGATATACGAGTTTAAAAGGATAGTGTGAGCTAATAAGAGTTGAAAAAAAATACTAGGTGCTCAAAAACAAAATATTTATCCGCAATAAAATTAAAATTTACCCTTTTACAAACTGCTCTTGATAATACACAATGTCTTTATAATAAGAACATAGAATCAATTTATAAAAGCAATAAATAATATGGAATCATAAGTTATATAAATTATTGATACTAATGATTTTAAAGACAATTTATTTATTTTGAGGAAATTTAATAAATTTTGCGATGATTTACTCAATAATGAATTACATTCATCCAAAAGTAAATTATAATAACATACGTGCATTACTCAATACAGAAGTACCACGTCTAACTACACAAATACATTTACCTACAATAGAATTATCTTCCCTTAGTGAGCACACTACAAATTACAAAATTCAATATTACTCATTACAAAAACATCGTTAACAATTCATATATATATATATATATATATATATATATATATATATATATATATATATATATATATATCATCCTATGCACAATTTACTCACTCAACACTAACTTTTTTCACTCAATTACGTGCATTGCAAAATACAAAACTACCTTTACCAATTAATTACATTTACCTACACTAGGAATATAGCTTTACGTGGAATTAGCTTTAACGAATAACCTAAAATAATTACAACAGAGTAGCGTTTACCCTTACGTACAACTATATTTACCTAGTGCAGCAGCCACCTTACAAAACACCCTCCAAAGCATTCTTTTAACCAGCACCAGGATAGAAACAAGTTTACAGTACCAGATTAAGTAATTGTGGAAACGCTAAAATTTAATTACAGGAAATGTATTAGTACAACTTAAACAAGGAGCTGTATTCAATGCAAGACATGTATGCAGTGAGCTTGCTCGCGTTTCAGAGACACAAGCAACCTCTTCATCGCAACCTATTGTCTCTGCGGTTTAATTATTCCTGTTTAAATCGGCTACATTAATACGACTGTACAAAAGAATGAAACTTAATGTACAAGATTTTAACGACTCCTATACCTGAGTGGCTAAAGTAAGACCGTATAGGCACTTTAATACGCATTTTAACTGTATCCGTAACTATGCATCTATTAGATAATAATATTAGGCTTACTCATATTACGGAAGATAGAATTATTCTGAGTATGCTAGCTAGAAGATAGCCTTCAATTTTAAGTGGACAATAAACTTTGTTTCTTTGTAATGAGTATAGCTTTTCATTAATAGAAAGAATATTTCCATAAAAGTAACTAGTCAGTGCCTTTGTGCTACAGACGTCAATTCATTGAAGAATGTACTCAATAGAAGTTTTAATAAAATCTATTAAATGTAACTAGTAATAAAAGAATGCATTTAATAATACCATTTCTTAAACGTTGGAAAATTTACTGCATAACAATTGTATTTAACGAATTTAATTGAAATCGGTTGTTAAAAAGTGGCTGACGCGCCTGACAGTCATTTCAAAAATTGGAGTAAAAATATATAACTGATTATAATTACAGTAATATTTCGATATTTCAAGGAGAAAGAGGCCGAGACCCGATCGGATTACCGAAAACTCGGATTACAACGAAAACGTTTATGAGCATTAGAAAATACAGGACTTATAATAAACCCAAATACAGTAAAACCCCTCACATCCAGATTAATGTGGTGACAGTTCGAACCGGATTTATTAATATGGGGGAATAAAGACCAGTCCAGATATTCATAAGTATCGTCATTGTTTGATTGATTTGTTTGCCTCAAGAGAGTTTATTTTCTGATATGTCATGCACAAGACTAGACATTTGTGCTCTCTAAAAGATATTTGTCGACTGTCGAAACTTACAGCGTAAATTTCTTTAAACTTTTTTAAATGAATATTTTTTCGCCTTTACTATTCTTTATATCGTTTAGTATTTAGGTTTAAATAGGTCTTCAGTACCATAATGGAAAAATATTAGTACGGAAGGTAACATAAATGCACTGATTAGTTTTTTACTGAGATCAACTCTTTCAAGTTTTTACGATTAAAATCTTGACTTAAGGCTACTGGGGCTTTTCAGTGAATATATTAGTTCAGCGCCCTGACAAACAAATTGGACTATTGGTACTACAGAGAGCAAAGAGCAGGTTGTACTTCAAAGCACTGAATAATGCACTGAACTACTGCTAAAGGTATCTGCTAATGAAAAAGAATATGTTAGTAGGTAAATCAATAATTTAATCGTAAAAATGGCGGAATTATAAAAACCGTCAAGATGAACAATAGAGTATTAAATGTTATTTTAAAAACTTTCTTTGATTTTAAATACATTTTGTTTGATAGCGCGTTCGCAACAAAGCCCCATTTATACACTATATTGTCTTTGCCATACTTTGTGTATATAAAAGTAATTGAAGATGTTTCGAGAATATAAATCAACCGTCGCTATCGAACGTACAACAGGAGAGGTTGGTGTGAATAGAATCCAACCTAAACGATAGATTTTAAAAATACCCCCATAAAAACGATTCTTGTAAGAAAAGTATGAAAACTATTTGAATGAGCGATGTGTTGAAGCCCTTATATAAGAAATAAAACTTCTGAAACATTAGATTTGAACTTTTGAATAAAATAAAACTATTGGGTTTAAGGTATCTTCTCTCGCTCACTCACTCTCACACTCACTCACTCACTCTCACACTCACTCACTCTCACACTCACTCACTCACTCACTCTCACGCTCACATCCACTAATTCTTACAATCACTCACTCACTCACTCGCTTGCTTACTCGCTCATTCACTCACTCACTCTCTCGCTCTCTCACTCACGTACTCACTCGCACTCTCACGCTCACTCACTCTCACTTACTCTCACTCACTCACTCACTCACTCACTCAAACTCACCCAACCAAACCGAACCAAAAAACCAACCTATATATACTCCTTTCACCTAGGACTATGTACAATGCTTTCACCTACGACAACATATACTACTTTCACCTACGACCATATACACTGCTTTTACCTAGGACTACATATACTCCTCTCACCTAGGACTACAAACACTGCTTTCGCCTAGGACTACTTATACTCCATTCACCTAGGACTAGATACACTGCTTTCACCTAGGACTACAAACACTGCTTTCACCTAGGACTACATATACTCCATTCACCTAGGACTACATACACTGTTTTCACCTAGGAACACATATACTACTTTCACCTACGACTATATACACTACCTTTACCTAGGACTACATATACTCCTTTCACCTAGGACTACATTTACTACTTTCACCTAGGACTACATATACTCCTTTCACCTAGGATTCCATATACTCCTTTCACCTAGGACTACACACACTGCTTTCACCAAATACTACATATACCCCTTTCACCTAGGACTTCATATACCCCTTTCCACGTCAGTTCAAAATAAACTCTGAACGTTCACCAGGCTCGTTCACAAGCATTTTTTATTGCACACAGAGTCCACGCAAACATCTAATGAATTATCTTGCATCTTATCGGCTAATGCTTTAGGGTCAGCGAACGTATGCGGTGTCGATGAGCTCTGAATACTCGGCGAATAGAATATAGTATACTCCATAGACGACACGAATGTAGTACAAGTAACAACACATGAACTACATGGTTTTGACGACCCTCTATCAAGGGGAAATCGAAGAACTTCTGACAACTGTTATAATTGTGTAAAATATTTTAATTTTAAATTAAGATGCCTTATCCTCTCCTAACTGGAAGGGATTAGAGAGGGAAACCTATTCCTGTACTGCGTATCGTCTGGATTACACAAAGCCCTATTCTGGGACACACATACAGCCCACAACCAAACTAATAAGGGAGCGGCGTAGTACAATGTACGTCATTTGTCGAGTTATTGCGTTTTGTCCTTCTGTCAAACGAAATCACTGAGCACTTGAATACCAATGTTTACACAGTCAGTTTTTGCACGCCATACGATTGGCAGTAAGTATGTGTGACAGGCTAACAGCCACTCGACACTTGACTGACGCGTAACCCCATCCACAGACAATACAACCACTTTCTCGTTTGCACTTTTATTTTTTCATTAAAAATTAGCCCAACCTCTCGACACATTCATTCTCATCCACGCTTTTCCGATAAATGTTCAATGGCTGACCGAGGTAATTATATGGTTCTATTTAATAGCAAACCCTCCCGTCACCCGTCTGTCACAAGCTGAATACTCGTCATGAAAACAAAAGGGCCTACTTTAACACTCTACGGGTAATATGAGAGTGACACGACTATGATATAATTTTGAGATTCAGGTTGCGACCCACTTACATCAATAATCGATCCTTAAGTTACCATTGGCACTGTTCCAGACAAAAACACGCTCCAAACCCATAACGAACGGCTACAGCATCTTGCGCACAGCAAATATTTTTGATTAAGGTAGAATATTAAAATTTTTTTTAAACAATCAGAAAATCGTTATTTTAGGCCTTTATTTAGTGAAAATCCATTATATAATTATAGAAGAAAATATAACAATATTTTCAATTATCATTATTAATCTTTTTTTAATCAGATGTTTCGGCATCATCGCAGCTTCATCATTTTCTACAATTAGTACTGACACAAACATATACCAGGGTAAAAGTTTACTTTAAAAGTGTATATAATCATATATTGCTTCACAAATATGCCTAAATCATTGATTTACACAAGAACAATACGTAACAAAACAATTGTTACAACTTTTGATGACAATTATTCATCGATAACGATTTTAAATCTAATTGATCATTTCATAACACGTTTGACATTTTTAAACTTATGTTTTAATGTTTGTAATAAATCAAGTCTATTGACTTTTCTTTCCCCATAGGCGAGGAAATAAAGCACTAAACCTACGATAATTGGTGCAGTAAGTCGGATCGAAATGCGGTTTTTGCATTCGATTCAGGAAGCCACCACGAAAGTTTGTGAACATAGCCACTTTATAATAAATAAAAACTGCATCGGTGCATACGAAAGTTGTATTTTTTAAAAGTGCATTCACTGGCTCGATTAAAAAAGATGAATAACTCGGTGAATAATCACAGAAATGGACCAAATTTTAGTACTCGGGGGGTTTTGGGGTCGCTGAACACGAATATGATATCCGTAATGACCTCCGGAGTACCTGGGGCCCAGGGCGGATGACATCAACCTCATCTCCTGGAATTTCCCATAAATTTGGCTCGAAATTGATCGAAGCTCCTTACTCGATGGTTTTTCGGGTAGCTGAACACGAATATAATATCGGCGATGATCCTCGGAGTACCAGGGGCCCAGGTCGGGTAATACCTACGTCATACTTTTTTCTCTACGAAATCGTATTTTCCATATAAAAAATGTTAACTTAAGTTATAAACTATTTTTTAATTGTAAACAATATCAGATCTGGCTTGTGAGTTAAGATTATAAACACGTTACGACTCACAATTTCATTCATCCTCAGTGATACTACACAATCGAAACTTAATTTTAAAAAATTGAACTTTTCCTATTTTTAATTTTTTAAAATTAACTTCATCAGTGGAGATGATGACATACTGTCATTGAATCGCGTCTGATATAGTTTTTATTATTGTCAGTCGTAAGGTATTTATTCTTGTGTTTATATTTTTAACTTCTTAATATACTTATCTTCTATTCTGTTGGGAATATTGTTATACATTTTAGTAACTTTTCCAGCCTTTCCTAGCCTTACAATATTTTCCTTTGTTGACGAGTTTCAGAATGACTGCATTTTCAAAACTTAATAGTCTACTTAAATTTTGCAAATAAAGTAATTCTGAAACACGTCAGCAAAGGAAAATATTATAATGTTAGTAAAGGCTGAAAAAAGGGCTCAAATATATATATATATATATATATATATATATATATATATATATATATATATAAATATAAAATACGTTTTCTTGTTTAATAATTTAAAACAACACAGGTTATTCAAATACAAGAATATTTATTATTTTATATCCATTGTGAACCATTATATCCATTTACTTTCTCTCCTTTTTTCTATACAATAATGAAAATTACGGATATAAAATAATAATTATTCTTGTATTTGAATAACCTGTGTTGTTTTTAATATATATATATATATATACCTCTTTCTAAATAATATATTTTACTACGAACCTAGTTGCACAGCAGATTTTACTCACCCAGGAATAATAACGCAGCCATTCTTAAACTATAACTCATTGCTCCCACAACACCAGAAAGCTGAGAGGATTTTAAAAATTTTACTTAAATTTTTATTAGTATCTATTAAAACTTACATTGTACTCGGATTATTTTCAAAAACCTTTGCTTTTAGGTTTAAAATCAGTTTTTCTTTTTTAACAGCCCGCATAATTCCTTGTAGCATACAACAAACCAAACAGAATTTTGTACACGTACTTATACTTTGTATTAAATTTTCTCTCCTACAATATGTGTTAGTAAAAGTTTCATTATTTTAATTTAATTCCTTTTTTTAGCTCACATGAATAAAACGTTTTTATTCATCTAATGGAGTTCAAATACATTTTTTGTAATATGTAGTGGATGACAATTGATGTCAATATAGTTATTTTTCAAATATTTATTCATTTATTTAAATTTAAAAAAACAGATGTTCAAGTCAGATTCGATCTGACGAGCTACATGTTTGAAATCCAGCACTTTGGCATTGAGCTATAGCTACAAAAAAATTACTTAAAAATGCATACAAAATTATACGAGAAAGGTTCCTTGCAATCGTGAAGCATTACAAGAGATGGACAGAATGCGAAGTTATAGGTCACCGTCGTACATGAATTAAAAACGAAAATCGAAAGCAAATAAATATTAACAATCAAAAATATTACTCCAAAGTGGGAAAATTGCAAGGAAATTCGCTTTCTATTTTGGTATTTAATATTGTAGTTCTGTCATAAAAATATGTATACACATATTTAAAATAAATGTAATTATAAAATGAAAAGTAACTCAAATAATTTTTTTTGACCTCAGTAGGAATTGACTTTTAGCAGAATGTGTTCCATATTACTTGTTATCACTTAGAATATATTGAATTTTACGGTTTTTTAGTAATACTTTCTCTACAGCAAAAATATTCCTTTCACCATTTAAAAACAATACGTTTCTGCACAATCATTTATGGAAATACTCTAACATATGTTTGTCATATTAACAACATGTTATTTATGAATGCACAGTAGGGCTGTAAACATTTAAAATACATTCTGTAGCTCAGTCTACCATTATAACTCCGATTAGAATATTACTGAAGGAATATGACATTACTTTTCCTTAAGCTATACGGATATTCCCGAAGATTCCCAAAAGACAAACAAAGGCCGTTAATGTTCAACAGTCAATGATCATGGTGAAATAAAGTTGAGGAAAATGACGTAAGCAAATGGAAAATGGGTTGAACCTCTGCGACAGGAAATGTGATGTGCTAACAGGCAAAAAAATATTTGAATTTTATAGTCCAATAGGTTCGGTGAATCTTACTAATCACTTAAACAATAGTTTATGACTATCCGAACTTTGAATTTAGTAAATTTGTTAAAACTTACTGAGACAGAACGTTTTATATAGATATGTGCCGATCTTCATCAGTGTCTCGATCTGCATATAGCGATCGAAAACGTTCTGTCTCAGTAAGTTTTAACAAATTTACTAAATTCAAAGTTCGGATAGTCATAAACTATTGTTTAAGTGATTAAAAAAATATTTTTTCACCAAAAATGATTACAAAGTCCTATCTGTGTTAAATAATAAAAGGATAGGAGAATAGGATATTATAGAAAATGTGTGAGCTTATGTCTAAAAAATAATACAAGTACTGTTATAGTATTATACGTTTGCTGAGCTCCAAATGCCGACTGCGTAGACAGTTCTGATATTTTAACAAGGAGAAATATGGCACACTTGATAAATTAACCCTACTTGTGTATCAACACGTTACTTTAACAAAACTAATGTTATATTATTTACACAATAACATACTAATGCTGTATAATTTACACAATAGTCAAATAATATGACTGTGGTAAAATGTACACAATACTTTAGCATTACTAGTATTATACAATATACACAATACGTAACTACTACTAACGTCATATAACACGATAGTAAAACATTACCAATTTAATATAATTAAGACAATACTTTATCATTACTAATACAATACTGTACACTTTACACAATATATGAACACGTCTAATGCATGTTAACATTTCTAATACTATACAATTTACACATTACGTAAACAGTACTAACTTCGAATAACACGATCGTAAAACATTACCAATTTAGTATAATTTAGACAATACCTTATCATTACTAATGCCAAACATGTACATTTTACACAATATATCAACACGTCTAATGTACGTTAACATTTCTAATATTATACAATTTACACATTAAGTAATCACTATTAACGCCAATCCATATAAATAATTTCGTAACTCGAATTTTGAGAGAAAAATTGTGGGGCTTGGAAGGTCGTACAGAGCCGGTAGATAACTCGAACTAAAGATATTGTCACGAAGGAGCGGGGAAAATATAGGTTTTTCTCAATTTACAACATTTATAGGGTTTTGAGGAACTTCAAATAGGCCAACCCAAAATCTCAATAAGAAATACATTGCAATGAAAAACAGCTGAGTATGATTTTCAAATATTTCAGCCGAGTACAGCTGAGATACAGCAGTACAAATATTATATGTAAAACAGCTGAGTACAAATATTTTAACAGTATTAAAGGTTAACAAGAAATATGAACTTGGAATCAGGTTTAGTTAATGGAGCACGTCTAATCGTACTAGATATGTTAGACAAGTGTATTAAATTAGAAATAATCAAAGGTTCTGGAAAAGAAAACATATTTACCAAGAATTAAATTAAGACCAACAGATCATAACATTTAAGATTTGCATTTTCCATAACTGTAAATAAGGTTCAGGGTCAAACATTCCTACTAAGAGCAGGGCTTCAAGTATGATTTGTAAACAAAGATATATTTTAAAAACACCTATTTTTACACATGGTCAACTTTTATTTTGCACAAAGTCGAGTAAAACCTCAAGGATTAAAGATACATATTGGAAATACAATTGGTCAATCAAATCAAAACGCATTCACAAAAATATATAATTTAAAGGAAATTTTGTTATGAAAAAAATAAATTATATTAAATTTAAAAAATAAAATTACTATGCACAAATTTTAAATTTATTTCACTATGAGGGGCATTTCCCCTAAAACTCCCTAGTTTAGTATAATTTCCACAATACTTTACCACTGCTAATTTACACATTTCTAACCACTAAAGTAAATTTCGTCACGGTTTTTAATGCCTACAATATTTAGTATGCAATAGGTTTTTAAACTCAAATCGCGCATTATCACGAGTCACAAAAGCTTTTCACCCACTGTCATCCCGAATGAATTAATGACCATATCAACTTTATTGTCACTCAATGCAATAGGTTACTTCATGTTCTTACAATGTAATTAGGCCTAATATAAGCCGCTCTCTTTACATTGAGTGTTGCCTGATGGCCTGGCAATATCAATAGGTTTGCATTAATAGTTTCAAGAAGAGATTAAGGTTGCATCTGTGACGCTACAACGCTGCCTTCAATTTTAAAGAATCTTCGTTTCATATTACATTTCCAACCTATCAAATCTTCAACTCTATCTGTGACGGCAGCGTAAAGCTTCAATTTAAAACAATATTCGTGTCAAATTACTCGTACATTTCCAACTGATTTAATGTTTTACTGTATTGGCGGTACCGTAAAGCCACAATTTAAAACAATCTTAGTTTCATATTACATTTCCAACCTATCAAATGTTCTACTGCATCTGTGACGGCAGCGAAAAGCTTCAATTTAAAGCAATCTTTGTGTCATATTACATTTCCAACCGATCAAATGTTCTACTGTATCTGTGACGTCAGCGTAAGTCCACAATTTAAAGCAATCTTTGTGTCATATTACATTTCCAACAGATCAATCGTTTTATTGTATCTGTGAAGTCAGCGTAAAGCCACAATTTAAAGCAATCTTCGTTCCATATTACATTTCCAAGTGATCAAATATTTTACTGCATCTATGACGGCTGCGTAAAGCCACAATTTAAAGCAATATTCGTGTCAAATTACATTTCCAACCGATCAAATGTTTTACTGTATCTGTGACGGCAGCGTAAAACCACAATTTAAAGCCGTCTTCGTTTCATATTACATTTCCAACCAATCAAACTTTTTAGAGCCTTTTCAGAGTTATACACACCAAAAATATTAAGCATTCAGCCATCACAACGACAAGTGTTTTCCCTGCCATAAATAAGAATGATTCGATACCATTTATTACAGCCTAATAAAAACACATTTTCGTATTGCCTTGCGTTGCCAGTTTCCCTCCGTCCAAGAAACCGTTACATTACTTGCTCTTCCTTCTCCTTCCATCATTCCTTCTCGGTTCGCTCACAGTTCTCCGCCTCTTTCTAAATGTAATCAACGATCGAGATTAGTGTAAAGGAATACCTTGGCCTGTAAAATCTTCTGTTATCCTGCTTTAAATTCTTTTACTTGAGATTCTTTAATAGTTTCAATCATAACAAATTTATTTTCAGAGATGGTTTAATTGTTATCACTAATAACTCAAACAAGTAAATTAAATCTATAGCGTAGGAAAAGAACTACGTGAGCGATGATAGAGCCCACTTATTTCTCAATAAACTTTGACCTCGTTGTAAAAGCTTACAACATATCCATTAAAACACGACAAATACACACGGATTTAGAGCCGTTTTCTTTTAAAACCTGAATAAATTTCCTGAAATCCAGATTTAAATAATAAAAATCCCTCCTCTTTTGTTTCACGGCGATAATGATCGCATATACTAGGGATGGGGGAAAGTTATGGTTCGCATTAATACACTTGCTTACACTAAGTTAACTGGGCCAAAAGAAATTATTTAATTATTCACTGATAAATTCCCTCAAATTACTTAAAACCATACTAAACCTTTAAATTCACAAAAACATTACTTAAATAAAAAACAAAGTTGAATTTATACGACTGTAACACTCCCACATATGCAATCTTAATATCTGAACACTAAGGCATCTCTCGATTCATGAAATGTGATTTTGTTTAGAAACTATTTGCGAAACATTATCAAACTTTTATGATAATATTTGTGTCACAGTTTTCGTGATATATTGAAGGCTTCGGCAGCGATTTATATAATGTTTGCTTTAAAACAAATTAAACTTGATATTATCAAGTATAATACAGCTCAATATTTACGTAACACTCAGTAGTATTTTAAAAATATGTCTTAACTGAAAAATGGTTTAAATTAATTCCGTTCCAGGGCCATCTACAATATATATAAAAACTTTTTTTATCCTTGTTAAAACTGGTCTTATTAGACCAACCATTAGCTTCTCTTGCATTATCTTGCCCTAAAAATACATATAATTAAATTACCCATTAACTATCTAGTTATTGTCTTGACATTGTCAATTACATATATTTGATTAGAGCACAACACTACACTACACTAACTCAAATGGTTTGGTTCTCTTCAATATTCTAACCATGTACTAGTTATTGAGAGGTAGAAAAGAAGTACTTTAATACAAAAATAAAAAAAACTTCTTAACTCGTCCTACTGAATTAGTAAATAATTAATTACAATTAAACCACTATTACTACTGTGTATGTGTGTGTATATATATATATATATATATATATATATATATATATATTTATTTATTTAAATTTTCAAGCGTTTATAAAATACTTTTTATTCATCCAATTAAGGTCAAAAACATTTTAAAAAACTTGTGAATAACACTTGATGTTAATACAGTTTATTCATATATTGATTCATTATTTTTAATTAAAAAATTTTGATGTCTCTAGGTTGGATTCGAACTGTATAACTACGCGTTTGAGTTCCAGCAGTTGGAGTACTTTATTAACGATTGAAAATTGGAAATTTGAACAAGGTATATATAGTGATAGTGATAACAAGTAGTAAGAATTGAAAATGTTTTATACTGGTGCAAAATCCCCACATTCTATGAACGCATTACGGACGTATTACGGGAGAATTTTAACGGGGTATTCTAGGCTCTCTATCCTACTCAGTGAAAGATCATAGAGGACCGCCCTTGAGGAATCATTATAGGCAGGATACAGGTAAGGAATTTATATCTCTTGGAAACCTCTCCTTGCGTTTGAGACTCTATTTAAACAGTCACAGATTTTACTGGAGTCATTAAGTTGTTTCTAGGTCAAGCTCTTTGGAGTAGCGAGGCTAGGTTTAATATAGGGGCATGTTTATTTATTGCATGCTTCAGCTAACTGTGGATTCGCTGCTGCTCATGATTACCTCGACGATAAACTGACGTTTCCGCCATATTGCAGGAGTTATTACTAGGATTTTAAGCCGTTGCAGTGTGGAAAAATTCTATTTTTTTTTAAATTAATTAAATTAATGAAAAAACTATTAACTAGGCATAAAGAACACCAATCTACAATCAATATTTTTTTTAAATTTTGATTTAAACATAAAATAATACAGTCTAGGGAAATCAGCAAGAGCGAATAGTTGTTTGAAAACGAAGCATGTTATAAAGTAGAAGATAGCTTTTTGGAAAAACTGTGAACACATTTAACGAATTAAACGCATGGGAAACATTCATAAATATAAAAATGTAATTGTTATATTGAACTGTCATCTATCAACTCTTTAAATGTAATTTTCATTCTTGTTATGTTGGTATTGGTACGTAGTTTATTTTGGAAGCCCATGCACACACACACACACACACACACACACACACACACCACGCACGTACTATCTCTCTCTTTCTCTCTCTCTCTCACACACACCCACACACCACGCACGCACGCACGCACTCTCTCTCTCTCTCTCTCTCTCTCTCTCACACACACACACACACACACACACACACACACCATATATTTGCATGCTACTTTACCTATAGTTTGAAGTCTAAAAGCTATACTTATACTCAATTATAAAGATGCCTTTGACATTCAAACGAGATTGGAAAAAAAACTTACACGGGTATTAACGTTAATTAATATTTAATTAATACCAAAGTAAGTTGTTTCGCCAGGCCTGACGCTCAGAGCCCTTCCTCCTTTGTCATGGCTAATCTCTGTCTATAGTGTTGCGCATTAGCGCTGACATTTAGAGACGAAAGTATTGTCCAAACTAAGCTCGTAAAACGACCAAAGTTCGCTAGAAGACACGGAATGAAAAGCAAAAGATAAACCCATGTCTGTAATAACTGATATTTGAACTGGCTTGTGACTTGGGGTGATTTACACACCCTTTGTTTTAACGCGCGTCTCGGTGATAACATCAAGATATGTGATGCTAATATACAATCACAACTTTAGTAATATTACACACTCCCATGATATGAATCATTGAAAATTACTTACATTAAATTAATTAGAGCTTAGCTAGTGAGAACAATTCTCAACGGTAAATATTAAGAGCTTATTCGAAATCTCACTACCCACTAGATTATCGATACATACGATGAAACCTCGATTATCCGATTTCCGATTATAGGAATCGCTGGTTATTCGGATCGCTTTCAGATTTTCAGGAAAACAAACAGATGGAAACGTCAAAGATTCTGTTCACATGTGCTGTTGGTCTTTTCCCTGCGAAGCTAATGTTAGCGCTATTTGTATGCTGAGTCACCGTCTCAGTGCAGATCTGTATAGTTGGATAACATCTGTCGCTAGGTGCCACAATTCGTTTTAATTAGCGAGTCAGTATGTCTTCGATCGCATCGGTCCGTTGTTTTCTTTGTGAGTGCGATTCGTTGTTCACCATGTCTTCTGATAGAAAACAAGTTGCCTTGTCGTTAATAAAGTAGTTATAAATCAATCAGTTAATGCAGTTACGGGTAAATAGTTGGCTGAGATGTACGGTGTTGAACGATTTCAGACAAAAGGAGCAAACCTACACTTTTAAACTTTGTGTCAATGCTTGAAACTTAAGATGAAAGTTCTGCAAGTAAGTCAATGAAGGCAAATTAAAAATAATGAATTAGAAGATCCCGTTTTCAAGACGTTTTTGCCACAACGTTTTATGAGAAACTCAATTTCGGTCCGATTATTTGTGAAAAAGCCAACAAGCTTAGAAAAAAGTATTTTTTTTTCTCCCATTGACAACACACATGCAGTATTTAATTAAAACTGACCATTTCTCCAAAATAATCGAA
Source organism: Prosapia bicincta (assembly GCA_036971475.1). Lineage (NCBI taxonomy): Eukaryota > Metazoa > Arthropoda > Insecta > Hemiptera > Cercopidae > Prosapia > Prosapia bicincta. The sequence continues at coordinate 49,413,720 of JBAIZL010000004.1, forward strand.
CTATCCGAATTATTGTTCTTCAGATAAATAATTGTCCCAATTGATTCGGATAAATGAAGTTCTACTGTACTACTTTCGGCGACAATGTCGCCTTCATCAGTGATTAACTAACTAGTATGTAGTGAGATTTTGAGTGAACTGTTTTAATATTTCCCGTTGTAAAATGTTTGCAATTGTGAGTTTGTGTACAGTTTGTCAGGTATTATAACCCTCCAGTGTTTTGAAAATGGATATGTGCTTAAGTTTATTTTAAGAGCCAGTATCTTTTTATTCACAAATTCTTATTCCATATACCTTGATAAGACTCACCGGGTCAATTGTTTTCCCTACCAATTGTATCTTACGATATAACTTATCCAGACTGGCTGCCTGTTTAAATCGTTCTAAAGAAGACAGGTTACATTAAAACTCTCGTTTGTATTTTCAAACTATTTTACATTAGCTACAATAACAAATATTTATGCAACATGCAACCAAACATTAATAAGCATGTTACAGTATTAATCACCTTAGTTCAGAAATCAGATAAAATACTACTTATTCGAGACACGGATGTGTTTACAGTTGTTAGCCGTGTCTGAAACTCACGTTATCGGCAGATTTTTATAAGCTATCGTATCTAGACTTTACGTCCATTCTTGTTCAAAGATAATTTATACCAGGCATTTGACCAAAGGATTTCTACGACTCAAAACACTTGCAGAGTTCAAAAATGGTTTATATATTTTTGTGTGTTACTGTAAATATTAATATTTCGTTTTTTTAAGAAGTATCTACAACTAAACAAGTTTAGCCTTGTTAAGTAAGTAACGCCTGTCTCCAATACATACTGTGCACCGCGTTACTTACGTAACACATAGTGTGCACAGCTCCGTCCTTAATGATTTTAACTGTGTTTCTAGCAAGCTTTATATGATCTTTACTGTATTGTAAATAACAAACCCAATTTGCAGCATGCACCTATCCAGGCAGTGGTGATATGTAGGACACTACGGTAGCTCCAGTCTCTCGCCAAACCTACAAACACAGATGTTTAAACCAGCATTTGGTGTGCAAACACAGGTTTCCATGCACGGATGCATTATATATGCAACATTCTCTTTGCCGGAAGACTTGAGGCAATATATAGCAGCATGAACCTATCCAGGCAGTTGCGATATATAGGACACTACGGTAGCTCCAGTCTCTCGCCAGACCTACCAACACAGATGTTCAAACCAGCATTTGGTGTGCAAACACAGGTTTTCCATGCACGGATGCATTATATGTGCAACATTCTCTCTGCCAGAAGACCTGAGGCGATATATAGCAGCATGCACCTATCCAGGCAGTGGTGATATGTAGGACACTACGGTAGCTCCAGTCTCTCGCCAGACCTACAAACACAGATGTTCAAACCAACATTTGGTGTGCAAACACAGGTTTCCATGCACGAATGCATTATGTATGCAACATTCTCTCTGCCGGAAGACTTGAGGCAATATATAGCAGTATGCACCTATCCAGGCAGTGGCGATATATAGGACACTACGGTAGCTCCAGTCTCTCGCCAAACCTACAAACACGAATGTTCAAACCAGCATTTGGTGTGCAAACACAGGTTTCCATGCACGAATGCATTATGTATGCAACATTCTCTCTGCCGGAAGACCTGAGACGATATATAGCAGCATGCACCTATCCAGGCAGTGGTGATATGTAGGACACTACGGTAGCTCCAGTCTCTCGCCAGACCTACAAACACAGATGTTCAAACAAGCATTTGGTGTGCAAATACATGGTTCGTTTGCACTAATGCATTATGTATGCAACATTCTCTCTGCCGGAAGACTTGAGGCAATATATACAGCATGCACCTATCCAGGCAGTGGCGATATAATGGACACTACGGCATCTCCAGTCTCTCGCCAGACCTACAAACACAGATGTTCAAACCAGCATTTGGTGTGTAAATACATGGTTCTTTTGCACTAATGCATTATGTATGCAACATTCTCTCTGCCGGAAGACTTGAGGCAATATACAGCAGCATAAGCAGGTAACCTAATAGAATGCATTAATCAAGCTGCGTTCGGATATTTTCCCTCTTTATGCACACATTGTTTTTGTAGTGATCTTGATGTAAAGGTACTTTATCAAGTATTTGACGTAAAGGTAGGTTATGGTACTCATAAAAACAGTAATCCTTCCTTATCTTTTTGTTGAATAAAATGGCGTGTAAATTATACCACTCCTTTATAACCCAGAACACCATTACGGGCTTATCGTAACCCTTAACTCCTAACTATTTCTATGGACCCTTCTTTATACTTTTTTTTATTAAAACAGAGCGTAACAGTTAAACAACGCACAATGACAGAGAGTAGGTCAAGTTTAGTAACGCAATCCTGCACACATGCTGGCTCTTTAAAATTTATACTACGGATTTTAGATCCTCTACTCC